>OX463851.1:21830868-21963043 GCA_949825065.1 Odontocerum albicorne | reverse complement strand
ATATATATATATATATATATATATTTATATATATATATATATATATATATATATATATATATATATATATATATATATATATATATATATATATATATATATATATATATATATATATATATATATATATATATATATATATATATATATATATATATATATATATATATATATATATATATATATATATATATATATATATATATATATATATATATATATATATATATATATATATATATATATATATATATATATATATATATATATATATATATATATATATATATATATATATATATATATATATATATATATATATATATATATATATATATATATATATATATATATATATATATATATATATATATATATATATATATATATATATATATATATATATATATATATATATATATATATATATATATATATATATATATATATATATATATATATATATATATATATATATATATATATATATATTTTGTATATATATATAAAACAAAATATCTACCTAGAAGCAAAAGCAGTGGTGCATCTTCCAGAAAAAACGGAGGAAATAACAATTACAAAGGGAGTAAGACAAGGAGACGCGATGTCACCCAAACTCTTTACAGCTATACTAGAAGAAATATTTAAAACCTTAAACTGGGAAGGTATGGGCATAAAGATCGATGGCGAATATCTCTCTAACCTGAGATTCGCAGATGATATCACACTACTAAGCGAAACAAGAGAAGAACTGGAGAAAATGATTCAAGAGCTTAACTTAGCCAGCAATCGAGTGGGCTTAAAAATGAACCTCGCTAAAACCAAAGTAATGTTCAACCAATATACACGTGCATCAACGAGACAAATTAAGATTGGCGACATAGCCTTAGAAGAAGTCCCCCACTATATATATTTAGGACAACAAATATCAGCAGACGGGAATATGATCAATGAAATTAACAGAAGAATAAAAATGGGCTGGAGCGCATTTGGAAGGAATAACAGAGTTTTCAGAGAAAATCTCCCGTTATGTCTAAAAAGCAAAGTCTTCGATCAATGCATCCTCCCGGTACTCACATACGGCTGTGAAACGTGGACCCTCAACTCAAAAATAATACAGCGCCTCGTCACTACACAAAGAAGCATGGAAAGAAGTATGCTGGGGATAACAAAAAGAGATAGAAAGACAATTACGTGGATAAGAAGCCAAACGAAGGTCACAGACATAATGGAAAGAATACTCAAAAGTCAATGGGAATGGGCAGGACACGTGGTGAGAAGGGAAGACAATAGATGGACTAAAAAGAGCACAGATTGGATACCACGAGAAGCAATCAGACCGAGGAGAAGACCTCAAAACAGATGGGACAGACCCTTCGTAAAATTCGCAGGCGTGACCTGGCAAAGAGAGGCGAGAGACCGCAAGATATGGAAGTCTTTGAAAGGCGCCTTTACCCAGCAGCGATCAAATCAAGACACAGAAGAACAATAAAGATTAAAACCAAACAAAACGACCAACAAGTAAATCTAAACCTGACCCGACGTATTCACAAACTTTTATGCTAATTCATTCGAAAATAAATTACTACTTTAAAATAATATCTATGCTCTCAACTACTGAGGCTACTAATGTATGTACTAATAATTCCTTCTTTCCAGCATTTTAATACCACACCAAGTGTACCAATATGGTTAAAATCGAAGCATTTCATGCTGAGACAAAATCACTAGGTGTCCTCCAAAGCTGCACGGCAGACAGAAAATGGAGGTAGCCACTACCCTTATATGACAAAACCTGTCGGGTTTCACTAAGACAACCGGTGAACAGATGTGAAGTCCAAAAGTTAAATCATAGGGGTGCCCTCACTCAGCAATGGGTAGAAAAAGGGCAGATAAAGATAAAGATAAAGATATATATATATATATATATATATATATATATATATATATATATATATATATATATATATATATATATATATATATATATATATATATATATATATATATATATATATATATATATATATATATATATATATATATATATATATATATATATAAATTCCAACATGGATGTTGTAGTGGGGTAACCATATTTAAGAGCTGTAATACGAAATTGTTCTTATCAGAACTATAATTTTTTTCAATGATTCAAGCTTAGAAAAGTCACTACATGTTTCAGTATGAAGCCTAGTCGAGACAATGCTGCTGATGTTATTTTACCTATATGCGGAACCAATCTCAGCAACGCATCAAATATAATATCGGGTTCACGGATTTGCAAAGTAGTTCCCAGCAATTCTTCATTTAGGGTATAGTTATATGTTTATTTTGATTATCTTCCGCTGAAACGAAAATCTTGATATATAGCAATATTAAAAAAAAACTGATTTGCTTTGCATAAACTATTAAAATTACGTTGAAGAATCTGACAGTTATCCATGCAAGATAATCGTTTATAGTTTTTTTAATGTCATCGGCAAATATTAAAAATTCAACACTATTAAATATCTCTATTATGTAACAAACGAATAACAAAATAATTTTGGATTTAAATCTAAAACCTGTGGAGCACCCCTTTGAGGAATAAATTTTAACAATTTGTATGACTTGATCCTGACAAAAAGTTTGCCATCCTTGAGGTAGCTCTCAAACCACTAAAGCCAGCCACCTGAAAAACCATTAGCGCGCATTTTCTTGAGTAAAACCACGTATGACGCCTTGTTGAATGCCTTGTTGAAGTCTATGTTACGAGTAGACATATATACAGAGTCAACTTGTATTTTTTCAGTTAAAACTTTTGAAATATAGTTGTCTCCGGACTGTTGGATATAAAATATTAAAAAAAATAAACAAATACAATAGGAAAATTTTCGTGGCCTAGTTGGTTGAAAATTTACTCTGAATTTACGGATTTTGAGTTCAATTTCCGATAGTACAAAAAAGGAACTCTTTTTATTCACACTCAATCATTCAAGAATTATCAATTACCGAAAAACTTTCTAAAATGATTCTAACATACTTAAGGCATATACTCAGAAACGACAACAAATGTATTGAACAGCTGCTGATTTAGGGTACATTTAAGGGAAAAGAGCGCGAGGAAGGTCTCCTACAAGATGGACAGATTTATAAAGAAGTTAACGCTACATTCAATACGTTTCATGGGGGGCATGGCCGCATGGTAACGCACTGGACTTCCGTGCGGAAGGTCGACGGTTATAACCTCGCACTGTGCTACTCCCCTCAAATGACAAAGGCATTTTTTCTGGGGTGTAAAGATACCTATAACTTCGGTCATATCCATTCTTTCAAAAAAAAGGAAGAGGAAAAAAACACGTATATGTGCACCGATCATCTCACTTCGTTGTGCCATCGGATCCAGTATAGCTAGCTGTGTGGCCACTTACTTGAAGGCAAAGCTTCCCTTTTCAATTGAATTGACGTTGGAATGGCGAGGGAATCCCCGACTACGAGGCCCAGTAACGACAATATGCCTCAGAATCAGGAAGTATGGAGACAAGCGATGCACTAAATTTCAGACATTGCAGAGGATCATGACAATTAGCATGAGTATGCATGAGGAGGAAGAATATTCGGAATGTTATATTTTACTGGCCCTTTTCGTCTAAGTCTAAGTATCAATGCAATTATTGGATCTTTTTCGTCAGCATAAAGATTTGCAGAAATTATTTGGCATGTGGATTAGAATTTAAAAAAAACTATCCATAAAAAGGGTTCGGTTTAAGGAATTTATTCTCATATGATTCAGTCAGTACGTTGTTTTTCTGCCATGACCTCCACAGTTCTGGTTTCGTTTAATCATTATGTTAGTTCCTCTTCGAAGCAGAAGCTCGTTTATACCTTATCCAAATATTTTTACAAATGTCTCGGAATTAGATCAAATGGCGTGTAACTGTTTGAAGCGCGCCGTTTGCCTCTGCCCACTACGGATCTTTGATTCTCATTTACTCCTGTATATTTCCAGGGCTGGTGCTATTGATAAAAAAGTGTAAATCTTTTGATAAAACTTTATAAAATTTATCAAAGGTTTCAGTTTAAATCTTTAAGAACTCTGTATTAGAATATTTAATAACAAATTACTTTGTTATTCTTACTCCTATCTCGATGCTCTCTTCAGACGAAATGATCCCGGCTTGTTACTAGATTAATACTAACATACCATTTCATATATGTAAACCATCACGCTATTTCCCTGTCGGGGTAGGCAAAGAGATTCTTCTACATTTGTATGCCTTCTACTATTTCTCTGGATTTCTACGTTTCTTTCATACAGAATATAATTCGTTTGATCCAACCATACTTTCCTTGGTTTTTATTAATTTATTTGTTTACCATGCCCAAACCCTCTCAGCGTGTACTTCTTCATCTTACTTAACACACCAGCCTTAAGTTCACATACATCCCTAATCACTTCATTTCGTATTCTGTTATACATTGTCACTATATATTCTTCTCAATGCACGCATATCTACAGATTTATTCGGCTCAGTCTTTTCAACGTTCACGTTTCACTCCCATACATCAAAGTTGGCACCAAAATACTATTGTGGATTATCATCTTAGCAGATTTGTATACTATCCGGTTCGAGTATATATTATATGTTTTAGTGCCCCATTCACTTTGTATCGCTAAACGCAGTTCGCCATCTCTCTTAACTACGATTTCACATACGGCAAAATAAAATTCAACATACTCGTACCTATGTTACAAAATTCATATGAAACAATGAATTTAGACATATTAAGTACATAAATTTATTTTCAAAAATAAAAAAGTAATAAATAACCAAAGAATGTTAAAGGCTTCCCCCCCTTTTGAAAAAAAAATATCTTGATTACACCTATTCGATCAAATATGAAATCAGTTTGACTTTAACTTTTCTCTCTTAACAGCCCCGGATTATTTCATCTGAAAAAAAAAGCCTCGAAATTGGAGATAGGAATACGTGGGATTAATGTTATTAGTGAAATAACAAATGAATTTTTTATTAAATAATCTAAAATTAGTATTGTAATTTTTTTCCGATAATACATGTTTGTCTATTTGTTCTAGATAATTTGGGGTCAAGAAAGTCTAACTAATGTTTGCTATCGAAATGTATTCTATATGGTCATGTGGTCTTTTTCCTCAAGTGTTCAAGTCTTGTTTATGTCAACGTCTCCTTGACCAACTTTTTCCATAATCACCTCCATTATTCTCGACCCTTAATTTTCAACATGTTTTCTTGAAAAGCCTACAAATGAGATCCAAATTTGAAGAGCCTACAAATGAGTAAGGGATTAAAGACCACAAATCAAACAGCAGATGTTTTAAGAGCAGCAGGTTATTTATTATTAATATCTAAATTCATGTCTTGCAGCCTGGGAGTAACGGGTTCGATTCCCGTTTTTACCTTTTATTTTTAAAAGTGTTCCAGTCCGGTTATCACATAAGGTTTATATAGTTTAATAGTAAGCTCTTCTTCGATAGACAAATTGGTTATACGGTTTCTTTAGGCTTTTATACTCTTATGGCGTGTTCTCACGGTTCAAGTTTAGTTGACCGATAAAAGTTGATCAACAAAAGTTGAATGAAATTTGACGTGAGAACCTTTGTTTTAATAAAGTTGATCAACTTTTTAGTTGATCAACTAAAAGTTGACCCAGTCAAACTTTATCGTTCAAGTGTCGCCATTTGCTTTCAAGTTGAAACTATTCAGTTAATTAAAAATGGCGTCGAAATCAGTTGTCTGTGAAGTTGTGCAGACAATAACTATTTTGTTAAAAGAAGAACTAAAAACAATTTTATTTAACATGAGCAAAAATCGTAAGAAACGTCGTTTTGAAAATAACATTTATAATTCCAACATTGAGTATTTTAAAGCACTTTATAGAGATGATAATATTTATAGGTTATGTTTTTGACTGTATTATGTTTATCCCACCTTTAAAAAGCTAACATATTTTAATTGTTTATCTAAATTTCAGATATTTAAAACGTAAAGTTAGGGGGCATGAAATTTGTTATTATACTATTTTTTAGATGTATCTGAGGCCGAGCAGATGTCAGGAATGAACCAACAAGCTGATGATAATCAGGAAAATGAAGGTCAAGAGGTCAAGAAATTTAAGAAAATGTTAAGACGTCCAGCTACGTGGAAAATTAATCAACGTAAAAGATTACGAAACTGTGGCCAAGAATATGTCACCAAGAAAGCAAATGTTGTGATATAAAAGAAGACGAGAGGAAACAAAATTTTAATTCATTTTGGAAATTAGGTGATTATGGTACTTATACAAAATTCATTTATTTTCGGCCTGGTCCAATCTAAACTAGTACACCGCACCGCACCGCAAACGTCCCGCGGATAACTCACGTTAAGGGAAAACACTTTCATTTTCTTACTTTTTGAAATTGGAAGATAAAAGTGTCGAAGTATGCAAAACTTTTTTCTTAAATACGTTTCAAATAAGCGATGGCAGGCTATAAATATGTATTTCCAAGAAAATATGTTCAGGAAACTGTTGACGAACGCGGAAAAACTTCCACCAGAAAACTAGATGATTCCGATATAGTTGCACATATTAATTCCTTTCCAGCCTACCAAAGCCATTACTCCAGAGTACAGAATTCGAACAGAAACCACTTGAATCCGGCATTGACTCTCCGCAAAATGTACGATTTGTATAAGGGACAATACGAAGAAAATGGAATCGAACCGAAAAATTCAAATATTGTTATCATATTTTTAACAGAAAGTTTAACCCAAGTTTCAAATTACCTAACCGAGATACTCATCGTTTTTGTGATGAATTAGAAATGAAAATGAAAGTAGAGGTAAATCCGGAGTTGAAGAATGTTACGAGTATCATAAATGAAAAACATCTACATTTGCGGAAGGCAGGACAAGCTAACATAGAGAATGTTTGAAAATGGATTATAAAAATGAAATAACTCAAAGTTACGTTATTACTTTCGATCTCCAAAAAGCTCTTCCATTCCCAAAGCTCACAACATCTATTACATATTACAAACGAAATATTTATATTTACAACTTTGGCATTCGTTGTTTTAATAATGGAGTGGGACATATGTATACTTGGGGTGAAACAGAAGGTGGGCGTGGATCTCAAGATATTGCGTCAGTGTTAATAAAACAAATAAAGAAAATGATTCGTCTAACAAACACATTTTTATGTATTCGGATTCATGCACTGGACAAAATAGAAATATAAAACTTACTTTATCATTAATGAAGTTACTTCGGGATACTAACATTGCCATAGAAACTATTGATCACAATTTTTTACTTCCTGGGCACTATTCCTTGCCCAATGATGCGGAGTTCGGGATTATCGAAAAATCAAGCCGCAGTCCTAATTATATTTTTGGGCCCAAATACTGGATATAAATCATAAAAAATGCAAAACGAAAACTGCCCAAGTTTAAAGTGGTAGAAGTACACAGAACTGAATTTCTACCTACAAAAAATCTGGAGGATTCTGTTACAAATAGAAAAAAAAAACAGTTTGTGGTTATGATTTTAATTGGCTAAAAATACGATGGCTTCGATATGAGACGTCGTCTCCCATGATTTTTAAATTTAAGGAAACTTTCAATACAGAGGTAGATTTTTATTCAGTGAATTTAGACATAAGAGGTCCCGGAAAACGATTCGATGTTCTATCAAATGTTCACCAAAATTTATTATACAATTCTAGAAGATCCATTTCTTCTTCCAAAAAAAGGTACATGATGAATTTACTATCGTTCATCCCACCTAATTTTGCTAATTTTTATAAAAATCTACCTACTGAACTAGCAACACGTTCATTTATGTCAGAAATCAAGGATAGAGATTCTGATGATGAGATAATATACGATTAATAATGCTCCAATAAAATTTTTGTATTAGTTTCAGATAAAATCATACCACAATGCTTTGTCATGTTTTTGTTAACATATATATTTTGACTTTTTTTCAGAATAATAGTGAAGTATCTTCATTTATTCACACGATTTAAAATGTTTTTGTACTTAATAAAAACTTTTATTTTCTCTTAATTATTACGTTCCAATATTGTGAAATAATTATATTTTTAAAATAAAACTGCTTCTAAAATGATAGCAATGGTATTTATTTAATCTAAGCAAATTTTACAAAATCTTATTTTTCTGAAAACTCCTTTACCTGGATATACACCACTATTATTCTGACCCACACATATGCTAGAGAAGGGAACACGTGCAAATATAAAAACGTGCGGAAAGGAAGTTTGAGGTGGGCAGGATATCCCGGTCGTTACCTTTTAAAAAGATACCTGCAGGTATAAAAAAAAGTGCGGTGAGGAAGTTTGAGGTTTGAAGCGGGCATCTGGCGAGTTGTTGGTATCATTGTTGACTTTTTTTTTTTCAGCTTCTATAATTGATTGTTGACTTTTTTTTTTCAGCTTCTATAATTATGAAAATGGTATCTTCCACGCAAACAGTGGTGCCATAATACTGCACTGACGAAAATTAAATGCAAATGCAATTCTAGCAAATGACGAATGACTCATAACTTGAACGATAAAGTTTGACTGGGTCAATCTTTTTAAAAAGTTGATCAAGTCTATCGAAACAAAAGTTCTCACAAGAGATTGCATTCAACTTTTGTCGGTCAACTTTTATCGGTCAACTAAACTTGAACCGTGAGAACGGGCCCAAAACGTGTGAACATGTGAATTCAAGTTGAACGGACCGATTAAAGTTGATCAACAAAAGTTGAATGAAATTTGTAGTGAGAACCTTTGTTTTAATAGAGTCGATCAACTTTTTATATCGTTCAAGTTATGAGTCATCAACAACTCGCCGGATGCCCGCTGAGTTTATCGATGTGTCGTATTCAACTTTTGTCGATCAACTTTAATCGGTCAACTAAACTTGAACCGTGTGAACAAAAACTGATTCAAGTCGTCTCGATCAACTTTAATCGGTCAACTAAACTTGAACCGTGAGAACGGGCCTTTAGAGTTAAAATTTATGCGTCGATATCTTCGAAGGGAAATAAAATGTCTTTTTAATAAATTTGTTGTGTAGTGTCTGGAATATTGTAACTCTATTTATTCTGGTTTGTCCGAGTCACAAATTTCTATACTCCAGTCTGTATTCAATGTAGCCGCTAGGCTGATATCAATGTTAGTATTATATATTGATCCGCTTGTGAAATGTCTAAACTGACTTAAGTGTCGCAAACGGATAGATTTCAAACTTTGCTTCTTTGTTTTCAAGTATTTTTATGGGATACTGTATGTCCATTGCATCTTTCGATTCTGTGTCTGAGAGATGGTTCTTTGGCGAGAAGTAGAACTTTAAGAACGATTTTTTCTTCATCAGATAAATTGGTTATTGAAAATCAATTACTCGTAAATAGGGTGGGTATTAGGACAGAACATTTGGAATTGCTTGTTCTGCGGCGATAAAGGATCTGCCACTTAGTGTTAGAGATTTGGGTGGCGTTTGCTGCTTTAGAAAGCACTTAAAGACAATTCTTCTTGAAAGGCCTTATCAAAATTTATTATATTATATGAACACTACACAATACACTAAAATTAACCAAAAGCCGAATGTATTAGTATCACACATTGGAAGATCCATAATCGTTTTTTAGTAGTTCGTTTTACCCTGGTAAGTTTTCTGCGTTTTTTTTTTAAATATGTTTTTCTGAACCTATGCAGAAGCAGGGAAGTACCTCATCTAATGGTTGTAGCCACCACTTTCCTATCCTTACACTCAATTCATATTTATTTATTTTGTAATGTTTTTAATATGTCAATAATAGAAGTTTGAACCCTGAGTTAGAACGCCTTTGAGGAGAGTTTGCTTTCTAAACAGAACTATATTAATTGTCCTTTTATTATTTAACATCTTTCTGGTTGATTAAAAGAGATTCCTATATGGCAATTAACCCACCAAGTTTTGTTAACTTGTTCTGTAAAAGGGTTAAGAAACAAATATATAAATATAGGTTTATTGATAGCAACATAGTATTTACATATGTATCCTGAAATCATAAATATATATTAAGGCATTTGGAAAAGAAAACACATTTAAGAGAGAAAATATCAAAAGGTCAGAACTCATTTCATAACATCTCCCCAGGTAAGATACACCTCCCCCAATAGAGTTCGAGTTCGGCCGCGAGTACATCAAAAGTTTTTTTTTGCCCAAACCCTTGTACAGGTTAATTTTAATTACAAGAATCAGAATTACGAAAAGAAAGAAAAACTACTGTTCATTATAAAAACTACTGTTCATTATAAAAAAAATATTCAGATTTCAGTTAATAATCCATTTTGTATTACACATTGATAAAGTTTATTCAAATAGTCCTTCGTGGAAGCGGATTATTTTGCTTTCATGTGATTTAATAAACCGTTTGACAGCGTAGTTTTTTTAATGAAAATATGATATTATATATTATAATATTGTTTTTAATGGATGTATAGCCCTGACTTCACGTTGTCAATAATGTAACAGATATCGCTCATAACATCTCGAATCGATTGCAACTCTTCTTTAATGTCTGATTTTATTTGGATACTAGCGTCGCGGCGTTAGGGATTCTGGTCAATTGAGTGCTCAGAACAGAATCACCGAGTGAGAATGAAATAAAGCGTTTATGAGAAAAATATGACAATAGTCTGTTGAGGTGAACTTTTCTAATATTACTCGCATATCCTGATATACACCCATAAATATGTCGGAATCAGTGTTCTTATTGTAAATTATGACGATAATTTATTTTTTGGCACCGTTTAGTCTCAAGAACCACAACAAACCGAAGAGCATTTATCTTCAATTATACAACTTTGTATACTCAAATACTTCGATCGTATTATCAGTTGGGAAAATACAATGAACAGACTGGTATTAAAAGGATTCCGATTACAGGGCAAATCAACAACGCGATGGACAGGCCTGGTAAGGAACGTGACTAATAACTCAATTTAATTGTATAGTAGAAATGGTACGGACCATAAAAAATAGAGGTTTATTATTCATTGTACAGTTTGGTCAATTCACTGCTTAATAAAGGGTATAAAAAACTAGAAATGACAGAAATACCATCTTAGGAGTGACTTTTCGTGGAAAAGAATACTTTTAAATTTCCTCTGGAAGCCTCCAGATTATCCTCAGTAATCCATTTACTTCAACAGACTATTCCACTGAATAGATTCAGTGGCACTGAAATCCCTATTAGAAAACATGAATTTACTCCTTTAGGCTTGATGACCCGACTCGTTGATGATGTGACGGAGATCAGATCTTGGGATTTGCATCAGACGTAAACAAGTTTATTGAAAATTGCTAAACCTCCCAATCGGCTGCAATTTAAACTAAATAAATATAAACAAAATACCAAAGGTTTCGACTTTTGCTTTACGAAACTCTTTATTAGAATATATAATAAAAAAAATATTTTGTTACTCCTCTTACTTTATAAAGAAAGCCTTTTTCTTTTGGTTATATCTAGTCGTAGTTCACTGCTGTTTCGATAAACCCACCTCTTTCAGAATGTTCTATAGACTATTTCATTCGACGAATCTATGAAACAGAATATCACAGGAAACTTGAATTCTTGACTCTTCTTAATAATTTGTTATATGTTGAAAATACGTTCCCATATGCCATATGCCTCATCATTATCTTATCGTGGACCGATTCGACACTCTGACATGAAATAATTCCTTTAGGAATTATGAAGAGGTCAATACAAGTGTACCTACAAGGTGCTTTCATTTCGAATAATGAAGTATCTAAAGCAGAGATACAATAATAAATTGAAATAACAAAATCAACTTTAACATGTCTGATAAAGTTATGAATTAACCGGTGTATACTTAGGACAACCGAAATTTGTCAAATTAAATCTCTAGTGTTTTCTATTGCACTATATGGAGTGGAAACATGGACAAAGAAGTAACATAGTAAGTAGATGCCTTCGAAATATGGTTTTTTAGGTGGGTGTTCTATATTTTATGAACCACGAGGCGCAACAAAGTCTCAAAGAATTTGAGATTACCGAAAGACTTTCGACAAAATGTGGGAATTTTTTTAGCAATCATTGAGCTCGTTAAAAGAGAAATAATAACAAAAGTCTAGAGAAGCTGATGATTACGGGGACAGTCAAGAGAGAGAGAGAGAGAATAATAGGAATGTGTCTTAACAAATAAGATAGACGGACCAAACAATGAACTAGCCAACTACATAAAAGTAAATAAAGTATCGTCGTTAAGTGTTGGATTCAATAGGACCCAGGATCAAGATGGATAAAGACAGGTGGTGCACCAGTTGCATACATCAGATCACGAGCACAGGGCAAAAGCGATGAAAAAGTAAAAAAAAACAAAAAAATTATGTACATCACAAAATGTATTCCAAACCAGTAATTTCTAAATATTAAAGATACATAAAGTCATAAGCAAAATGAAAGCAGCAATACTCGTAATGAAGAATTTTGGGTTAATACCCGTAGACCATACACATGTCAGACGACGTAGAACACCAGTAAGACTTAAAAATTGCTCTCGTAATAAGCTGAGGTCTTTCCGCCCGAAGAGAGCCTCGAGATATGTGATACAAGTTTTCCTGAGATTAATGTAATTAGTGGAACAAGAAAGTAATTTCTAGTTAAATATTTGATCATTAAAATGCTTAATTTTGTACGAGTTTGTAAGTTTTTGAACAGTCAAAGTATAGCCACTAAACCTAGTGAAACAGTTGACAAAACTAATGATTGTGGAAGATATTTAAAAATTGAAATGAAAAAAAAAAAATCAAAAAATGGAAATCATTTGTTGAGTGTTTCGATAGACGCCCATTCTTTCAGGCACTTCCTTCTATGTGTATGACTTTTAACAGTATCTTCTACACATTTGTTTCAAATGTCTTCATTACGGGAGACATCTCTCTAGCTCATTGACCGGTCATCTTTTCAGTTCAGAATTCGCTGTGCCACCCACTCTCCGTCCATCAAAGCTTACGCTGGTCTGTCTCTGCCAACATTTTTCCGGAAATATAACATTTTGACGTTTATGGGAGCGATAATTTTATTTCGTTTAATTTTACAGTTTGATGTTACTGGCAGCGATGGTATTTTATTGATAGCGCTTATATAAACAATATTTCAATGTAATCGTATGTGAAATTTAAATTTCTGAGGGTAAAATGAAGAATAATTAAAAAATACGACCTCACTTAGAAGTAAAAATACTTCAAATATGAAACTTATAGTGATACCGTGCATATATAATGTCACGCCATTTCCCTGTTGGCGTAGGCCGAGAGAAAAAAGCGCTGGACTTTTCTATCTAAACACACATTTCGTATTTTCACATCTATATACTTTCTCATAAAACTCTTACGATTTATCGGACTTTGTCATTCCCTTCTTTCAAAATATCATTCATTTTATACTTCTTGTTAGAAATAAAAAAGGTTGGTTTTCTTCTTATCTATAAATATAAATGAATTATTTTACTTAAAAAATTGTTTCAATCGCGACAAAAGAGTTCGTTTAGGTATTCTATTGTACATGAAATTATAGATTTTTACAACACTGCTAATTATTATGTTATAGTATTTGCGTAGCTAAAAGCAAGTCAAAAACACCATAATACGTTCCATCATGTCATTTCTCTGTCAGAGAACAGCGAGCCAGAGTAATTTCCCCTGTTATGCCAGAGTGACTTTCCTATCTAGACGTATTTTGCTATGCCAGAGTGACTTTCCTATCTGAATACACATCCTTCGCCTTTTCTAAATTTATGCACTATCGCGTAAAACTCTCGACTTTTTAGGTTATTTTCTTTCAAAATATGTATCACTTTATCCAACCATAGTTTCCTTGGTTTTCCTTTATTATGTTATGTATTCCTCTCACATTGTCACAGTATCTTTTTGTTAGACTTTTTTTCTTCATCATCAAACAAACCATCTCAGAGTATTCTTATTTATCTCACAGCTTCAACATATCAACTTTAAGCTCACATTCATCTTTTATCACTTCATGGCATATTTTGTCATATATTAGGACCCCATGTATTCATCTCAATGTTATACGAGTAAATTAAAGTTATTAAAATAATTATATATTTAAATAATAAATTTGATTTATGAAAGTGACAAAAGTTTTTCCTTTAAATAAAGTATTAAATGAATAAAACGACAACATTCTGATTAGTCATCATCATCACCCCGTCATATCCCTGTTGAAGTAGGCCACGAAAACAGATCTCCCCTTCATTTTATCCTGGCGCACATACTCGTATTTCGTTTCTGCCATGTATATATCATACATATACCTCATGCATGTTCTCCTATTATTAAGGTTTTCCACTCTCCTTCTTTAATACTTTGATTTATTTAGTTCTCTAATGAATGAAAAGCAAAAAATAAAACAACTTACTTAGGAATTGCTTTATAGAAATTGGCAGTTCGCAATGAAAATCATTGATTAAATTGATTCCCCTGCCATTGAAAACTAATATCAGTTAATCCTTGAAGAGAACGATACTAATAGTCTCAGCACTTGAAGAGCACGATACTAATAGTCTCAGAACTTGAAGAGCACGATACTAATAGTCTCAGCACTTGAAGAGCACGATACTAATAGTCTCAGCACTTGAAGAGCATGATACTAATAGTCTTAGCACTTGAAGAGCACGATACTAATAGTCTCAGCACTTGAAGAGCACGATACTAATAGTCTCAGCACTTGAGGAGCACGATACTAATAGTCTCAGAACTTTTTTTGTTCATGGTATTGAGTTAAACAATCAAAACTGGGATGGGGTGGGGTTCTGGTGGCTAAATAATCAATTTTGCAATGTTTTAAAATATTAATCTGTTTCAATCAATCTTAAATATTTGTTAGATAAATTTATTTATAAAATGCAACTCTTTTGATAAAAAACATAATTTTATTTATTTAACAATTCATTCTTAAGCAATTTGGAGAGCTTATTGTCAGGTAGCAATTTCTTCCAACCAACTAGATAAAAGTAAATAAAGGAAGTTAATTACCAAAAAAAATATTCACCTGCACTAAATTCATGAACAATATAGTATGCATAGTAAAAATAAAAGTGAGATATCATCAATTAATGGAAAATGAAGGAATGGTGGAGAGGAAAAGAAAATAGGAATGAAACACGTTATATGTTGATCGAGTGTGATTGTCAGCCATTTTGCGAATAGAAGACGCCTGATCGTGTAGTGTTTATTTTGTACAAGCTGTTGCACTTCATCAAGCACACAGTCTTGACATATCAAACCCAAAGCTCCGATGGCAAGGTGATCAAAGTTTCAAGACGATCGATAGGATTTAATTTGCTCCAGCGTTTCGTTATGCAGTATTTTTTACATATCGTTATTTTTGCATTAATTTATAGCGCTACAAGAATTGATGATAATCAGTATACAAGCTACAGAAAAACATTAATTTTGATTTAAAATGGTCTAAAAGTATAACCAGTCCAAAAGTGAATCCGCCAGGAATCGATTCTGTGGCGTCCTCTTACTTAGGATGAATGCTGACCAACTGTTTAACCACTACCGCCGACAATTTTGAAGCTGTTCTTTTTAAAGGTATGCAATATAATACATATTAGTTTTCCGGTGCCATAAAAATAAAGTTTTAAAATAATAATTGTATTGCAGGGAGAAAATGACCACAATTTACAATATCTGTGGCCTAATTGGCGCAGAGATTGTACCAACCCAGGGGTTGCGATTCAATTTCCTTTAATATCCAAATTTAAAACAAGAAAGTTCCAGTCTAGTTTACACTTTAGGCTATTAAACGATTCACTGGTCGGTAAGAAGAGATTATCATACAGCAACAAACTTACCAGATTTTATTGTATGTACTCGTATATAACAAAAGTGTAAGACAATAAATTTTAATAAATAATATTGAGTAAATTCAATAAATATTTTTTTCTAGCAACTAGTTTCTCTTATTCAAAAAGGTCTACAAATTCATGCCAAAAATACATACATGAGCGTGTACTAGTTTTCTTTGACATTCCACAGATAAAGGTGGAGAAAGTGGTCAGAGAAAATCAGGTTAAATTTTGTAGGCCATCACGGATTTCTCAAACTTTTCAGAAACAAAGGATTAAGTTGTAATAAAAATTCATCACCATTATAAGCAGTACATTTCAGTAAAGATCGTGGTCTACTTAAAGAAACCTATGATTTCAGATCTGAGCTAATCGTCGTCAATTGCCTATTCGGAAGGGTTTTTTTTATCTGGGAATGATGTCTTTCAAATTGACCTGTTTACTCGACTTGATTGAAAACCAGATACTAGGACGGTGAAAGTTCTCTGTTCATTTAATTAATTCGTTTGGTACCGTTCAACATATTCCGATTGGTGATGGGTATATATTTAAGACCGTCGTGGTTGGAAGACACATTGTCTTGGTCCCGAGTAATGAATCTTTCTGGTTAAGAACCACTGGAGTAGACCAATAATTCGCAGTTTGTTATTGTAGATGTTGGAAATATTACCGCACGTGGATTGGTAACAATACTCACGTACTCGTATATGAAGAAAAAATATTAAAAAAACATAGAATTATACTACAATAGAATCCATGACATTGGCGAACTGACGGAATTTAATTAGTTCAAGTAAGAAATAAGAATGAATAAAGAAAAAAAAAACACATGTTAAGAATGTACCCAAACGATTGACTACATTGATCTATGGCGTCAGTACTTTCACAGAATTTTATATTTTCTTTGAAAGTACTGACAACCGACTCTAGGCTTTATGCCACTTTATAATTATATGTACTGTGAGTTATTTTCCATTCCCCGTGATATCAGACCTTAAGTCCGCCATCCCTACTATTATTTTCTCACTCAGATGCGCAACAATCGGAGAAGTAGTCGCTTTGGGTAGTTCCTTCTTCGTCATTACCTGACGTTGCACTCATAAAAAAGTAAAGAAGATTTCGATCTTCTAGTGTAGATCGTAATGGATGGAGACTTATTTTGTCCCCCATAAAAGCGGGAGTGGTGGAATCGAACTGAACTCACATATACCTAGCGTGTGAGAGCATTGTTACTAGAATCATTATTTTCAACCTCTTGGTGAAACATCAACGTCTTACAAACTAGGTCTCAGTATTCGTTACGATTTTTTTGGTTTTCTTTTCGATACTTTAAAAGAGTTCTAATCATTTAGCAAGCTGCATATAAAATACCATCAACCTTGGTTTTTAACACCAATATTGGTGGTAAGACAAGTTTGTCTTTCGATCCGGAGGTTGCGGGTTCAGTTTCCGCTGGAACACCGGTTTTTATAAAAAAATAAAGGTTTTCAGTCTAGTTTTCACTCATGGTCTCATAAACAACTTTCTAGTTGATTAGAAGAAATAGCCACATGGTAATAATTCCCCAAAGTTACGCTGTATACGAAGAAAATATTATACATGATTCGATCGGGTGCTGCTATAGCTGCGAAGTGTAATTTGTTTAATTGTAGCTTCGAATCCCGAGTAATAGCGCCCTTGAGGAGAGGTTGCTCCCTAAACGGTGCTATTTAAAATTGTTCATTGAATTGAATAGAGTTTATATGTTTTTTTAGGATTAATTGATATTTCTATTGTTTTGAATACAACATTACTACACATTTAAATAATTTTTCTTTATACCATTTCTTATAATTATCATCAGCGTTATAAGCCTAGAGTCTAGGTTCAATGTGACATTTGTCAGATCTGTTGTTTGTCCGGGAAATTTTTCATTCAGTTACTTCCAGAATACGAAAATCAGTTTACAAGAATAAATACATTTTACATTCTATCATGATTGATAGTAAATCTTTTAATTAAAAAAAAAATTATGATAAAAAAGTTCAATATATTTCAATTCTCACTCTTAAAAAACTTTTTGGATGTATAAAAACATTTCATTTACATATTTTTAAACTTCTTTATTGAAATAAAATATGTGTCTACACCCGATGACGTCCATACCTTCTGAACACTTAAAACCGTAGGCCAGTTTCCATGTTGCTTGATCACTTCAATCTGATTATGTGCTCGCGTAGTAAACTGTAATGTATTATATTATTCATGAAGATCCCCTTCAAACCACCGTAGAATTGGCTGAGCAGATGAATTGTAGTCACATGACTGTATACCGCCATCTTAAATCAGTGATGATGCGGTAAAGGAACCTTTGCTTGTGGCCATGTGTATCTCGATGACGCGCGAGCAAACCGGCAGAAATTGTCGAACGTTGATTTTTGTTGTTTTCACTCAAAACATGTGGAGCCCAAACGCCGAACTTCTGGACTTTTCCCATTGATTTAAGACGGCGGTATACAGTCATGTGACTATAATTCATATGCTCAGCCAATTCTACGGTGGTTTGAAGGGGATCTTCATGAATAATATGGTTTAAGCGGTCCTCATTGAAGTCCACTGGTCGTCTGAAACGCTCCATATCTTTCAGGTCTAAATTACCGTCATTGAACCGCAAAAACCATCGACGAGCTGTCCTTTCATTCATAGCATCTTCATCGTACACTTCGCAAATATCGCGAGCAGCTTTGGCAGCTTTATTCCCTCGATTGAATGCGAACAGAAGGAGGTGTCGATAATGCTCACTTTCGTCTACTTGACATTCCATTTTGAAGGCTTGTAATCAAATAAAATAATATATGTAACGTAAAAGCAAACACAGTATCTTTTTTAACGTAAAAGCAAACACAGTATCTAATATATGTAACGCAAAAGCAAACACAGAAAATTTTCTTTCGAATGACATCTAACCTTTACCATTTTGTTATTTTTGGATAACATTTTTAAATTTGAAAAAAAAACGGACACAACTTATGTTAATACCCAATAGTTAAATTAAATTTAATATGTGTAAAATGAGTATATGGACAATTGTTGAAAGAGGAGATTTGTTGTAAGACTGGTGATAGTTGAAAGAAAGTAAACAAACAAAACAGGCCAAATTAAGTTTGTTTGTGGGTTATGCGCCTTTATTACCCGATGAATGATAGGCAAAGTCGTAAAATGCAGACCGTAAACTGGTAGGAGATGACTTATGGAATGTTTAATAACATTGTTAGACACCTGTAAGGGGATATCTATAAAAATAGTTTGGCGGAAAAATCTCCGAGGGCACTGATTACAAAATAATACTAAAGGTTACCATTCCGCCTAAAAAGAGGCTCGAGACAGGAGTTAGAAATACGTTTAATGTTATAAGAAAGTATTTAAAAAAACATGTTTTGAGGTTTTCTTGATTCTTCGGAGTGTTGTATCATGTGGTTTATCATAGTTTATGATACCGATGTTTCGAAAAAGTTGCAGTTTTCATCTTCATGGCTGGTTTATAGTCAACTTTGCCTTCTTAGCGAACTCACGATAAAGTTGACAATAAACCAACCCTGAAGATGAAAACAGGAACGTTTTCGAAACGTCGACATCATAAGCCAAATTACGCGGTAACACAATTCTAAAGACCTTATATAACTGAAAGTAATTATTATTAATTATCAACATAAACTTAAAACTGAATGGTTTGATAAGACTGTTCATTCTTAATTTATTTGTTAGATAGATCCTTCATTTATTTGTATGCTTACCATCAACATATCTGGCAAGGATATAGTATTCATAAACAAAACTGTCTTTGGTCCTGTTAATCTACCATTCGGGCTTAGAAGTACAAAAGTACTTGCAAGCATAATTCACAAATCAACAACCTACGAGTACATATTTACAATACACTTAGAAATATATAAATTATATTGTTGATGAACTTCCAAACTTATTTTGAGTACCATCAAGAGCTAGACAAGTTTTTTTACCAACTAGGCTAAATATTCAACTAACTTTAGATTGATGGTGACGATATATTCGCGAACCTCAGTTAGGGAACTGTTGTTAGAGCCCCTTGTTGATATTCCCGCTCGAGTCCTTAACCAATCTCCGATTCCTCGCCTCGCAGCGCACCATGAATATAAATTTTAAATTTGAATAATGTGGGAGCATTTTGAAAAATTATATAATTTATTTCGGAAATTATCGCCCACAAAGTTTAAAATAACTAATGAAGACAAGCATAAGACCCGAAAATTGAAATCTGAAGAATTGTGCGTAGTTGAAAGCAATCTAATAATGTCTCATTTTGTGGGGGTGGGGGTGCGAAGAGACTGAGATGGAATGAGGGAGAAGATTTCTCAAGTTTCAGTTAATGTGTTCAAGAGGTGATGTTTTTTTGCAAATAATGAACCTTTTTATTTTACGAACAACAATATTTTGTAAGTTAACTTTGATATTTACTGATTTTGTGCAGGAGAATTAACCAACATAATGTAGATTTTTATCAGGAAAAAATGTTGCCAGCTTTAAGACTGTATACAAAAAGAGAAAAGTTATAACATAAGAAAATTAAACCACTTTTCAAACTACAAAAAACACAAACTTTTTTAACTCAAGATCGTCCAAGCTCGAGATCGTCCAGGAGACTCGATCAAAAAGACAGAAAGCTGCAGGGCAAACAAAAAAGTATTTGTAATAGGATATTTTATAAAAAAAATTATGTTTTTTTTTAATACAATAAAGTTTTCCAGATGCTAGTCACAACTTTTTGCTAAGAAACAATTGACGTGAGTAAGTATACTCTTATTTATTTATTTATTAATACTTCATTATATAACAATCTGGCTTTTTTTTCAGATGGCAATCTTTTACAACCAACTTCTTGATATAAATATTAAAATTATTGAGCAAGTTGAGCGAACAATTGAAATATTTGGGATGCTAGCTACTAGTCTCAATATATCAAAGTAAGAGAGAAGATGGTAAGAAGTGACGTCAATGTTCAGGTGATCACTCTATATAAAAAATGGAGGAGATTGGAGAATTCATTATTCTTTTTTGACTGCTATTAAAATATTTCGATCCATTCATATTTGCTGCAGTTTTGCCCCCAAGTTTTTTTGCTAACGCAGTTCTTTTCCAAATTTCAGGTTAGCAATGCCCAAAACTATGAAGTTTATTTCATGAAAGCCTCGAGATAGAAGGTATACATATGTATCACTCGAAAATGAATTTAAATACTGCAATAACAAATATTAAATATTGAGAAGTTATTGTGACAGATAATACAAAAATAAATACAATATTTATATTCAAGTGGGTGTCTACCTCTAGACAACGCCATCTGCCTAAAGATGAAATAAATTCTAAGATAAATATTACCCGGCCGTTAATATCAGATATAAATCAGTAGGTCTATTTCTACTACCGGCGTTTTGCATGGCGAATATAATGCTAATATTCAGAAAGCAGATTAACCCTCCGTTGGTAAGAAATACAAAAACAAAATGTATTCTTAACATATTGCATTCTTCATTTATGTTGAATGAATCAGGTGACAGAATGTAACCATAACCTATTCCTTTCTACCCCTAGAATGTTTCTGAGAAGAACTCATCTACTCTCACAAATGCCGTATTTTGTACATACAATACAGGTTGTGAATCAGAACTAGCAGTTGTCTCGGTACATCCATTCATCTCTTCCAGAACTTTCTATATGCAGTGCTATTTGAGGAAATCAAAAGCTTTTGTGTAGTCAACGTAGCAGAGTATCATAAGAGCCTTGAATTCTCGCCTTTCTTAATGATTTATCATGATAACATATTATGTTAAAAATGCATGACTTTTCTTGTCTAATTGTCTACAACCGACTGACTTTAAGTTTTTGCTAGTGATTTAGGTCATAGTTAAATACTTTAGCTTATTTAACCTACCTCAGGTGACCATTCAACTTATTCAGAGCTTTATTCTCCCGGACGATTTTTTCCAATCCGATCGGTCCCTCACTGTCTCCTCCCAGCCTCTTAAATCTTACTGTAAGTTATCTGAACTCCTCTGTTTCGGTATGCTCAGAGGTCTTCTTTAACTTGCTTGGCTTCCGTGGCTTACATAATGATTTTTGATGATCTTGCTAACTGAAATCTGCTTACGTAGCCTATCCATACCAACCTTCGTAACCTGATATCGAGTGGTTGTAAAGTTAATTTGGATTTTTTTTCGTTAGATCTCCACTATCTTGCAGCCTATTAAGGGTCAAGTATATTTTGTAATATTCTTTTATCGAGTTGAGTTCAATTCATACTCAAATACTTTGTTAAAATATTTTTGTAAATATTTAGAAAAAAAAATCACTAATTTAAGAAAAAAATTACTTAGGGTTGAAAAAAGTCTTATAACGTCCATTTCACAGTGTATACACAAAGAGTCGATCCAAGCGTCAGTTCCAGCATCATATCGTATTATTAACATTAATAGTCGGCGATGGTATCGAGAGCAAGTAAATAAAATTATAGGAAAATATACGATAGTGTATCATTTTATTTAGTATTTATGGCAATAATTTCTTCAATGCACAACATACATTTTCACTGGAGTCTATTTTAACATAATTGATATACCATTGGGTACATAAAAATACATTATTTATTTATTCAACACTTCATTATAAAAACTATCTGGTGGGTTAATTGTCAGATGGCAATCTCTTTCAACCAACCAGGCCAAATTCAATGAAGAAAATTACATGGTTGAAACAAATATTCAAATGATTATTCACCTTCACAAAAATTGTGAACAATAAACATAGTAAAAGTGAGATATCATCAATCTTAGGCAAAGGAAGGGACGGTGGAGTGGAGCTTAGAAAGGAAGGGATGGTGAAGATGAGATTAGAAAGACATTGATACATTATCGTTGAAGTGCTTCAAAATGCAAATTGAAAAACATTCTATCTCCCTTAAACGATGTAAAGTGTTTTTCTGGTTTTCTATAATTTTTTTTTCAATCTGCCCGCTTCCTTCTCCTAGCCATTGATGCCCTTGTTAAATTTATTTTTATATTGGTATAATTGGGCAGACTATTTCATAACTTATATAAAACTGCTCAAAAAAGTTACGTAGAATTGAGAATGTCCTCTTGTATTTAGGTATGTTTTGTATCCGTTTTGACATTTGGGATTCATTCCCCTCTAAATTGTCGTATATTACAACTTGAGTATTAATTGTAGGTACGAATACCTTCTTTTATGTAATGTAAAAGTGCTATTGATGTGATATTAACTATTCAAAACCACTGCCTGTGATTAATTTGGTAGAAATTATAGGAAAAAAAACACTTGTTTCATTTACTTATAGTATTAACAAGTTGGATGTACAAAGCTTCCGGTTGCCACCTGTTGAGCGGACCTGGCCTCGTCGCGGCGCCGAGTAGTGCTCTTTTGGCATTGCGATGCGCGTTGCGGCGCTTCTATTCATAGCTGACCCTTGCCAGGGCCGGGCTGCATTTGGTAACCGAGCCATACTTTTTCTCAAATCTGAGATAATGATTTTTATTTTTTAAATAGTTGTTTAAAACAATGCACTATCAAGAATTCTATTTCTCTTTTAGAAATGTGTGCCATTTTATGCTTTTTTACTTAAGATGAGGTTAAAGATTTTTATTTTTTCTTCACCTTTTTGTTTTCAACTGCTTTTAAATATTTTATACTAACCTTTATTTAATAGCAATTTCCTTTATTGCTAACAAATGAGTTTTCGTTACAGATCTATCATGCCATTGTGACTAAATATAATGATTTTTATGGAAAACTTCGAAAGGAATATTTACTGTAAATTTTTCTTTTTCGTCACTTATTTATTTACATTGTAGAAGATTAAGATAATCTTATACAGGACCAAACCAGAGGCATAATAAAGGAACTTTACGTATTTCGGTATTCTCAAAGTGTGGATATGTATGTTAGCTTTGTCTAAAAGCGAGAATATCCTTATTATTTGAGCTCGCAATACATAAATGATGTTTGGAATAAAGTCTGATCTGGAATGAATTGTATTGTATTTTAAGAATAATACGGTAACCAGCCTTAATTTTTCGATCTTTTATTCGAAGTGATTCTGGAAGATTAGAAAACTTAAGACATAGAAACCTTAAAACAATTACTAAATATAACCCTTTAAAATATAATAACTCGTTTGTATAACTCAACGTGTGTGAGTTATATGTGTGTGATTATTGTTGTCTGTCCACGTGTGGTAGTATTTTCAATACGTACGATGACAAATTGTAAGTTATTTGCCTACTCTAGTGGTTCTTAACCCGAAAGTTACAATAGATTACTGGAGCCGATTACAATATTGTTTTTTGATCATTCTTTTCAACATGCCAGCAGTTCCAGTTAAGATATGTTGAAGGATACCATACAAATTATAGAAATAACTGGCAAATCAAGAAATATGGAAAGAAACATTTGCAGAAACAAGAGATGACTTAATGAGAGTAAAAAAATCACTGAATTCCAATTTGTCCAATCTGAATATAGACAAAATAGTGTTAGTTCCAATTAGAATTTTAAAAAAGAAACTCAAATTGCTATTAAAATTCCTCAAAAAGCGTAAAGGGTTGTTACTGCACATTGTTTTGAGGCTTTCGCGGTTCTTAGAATCGGTTGTAAAGGTATTTCGGAATGTTGTGCCGTGAAGTTGGGGTTATAATGCCGACATTTTGAAAACATTGCAGTTTTCATATTCAGGATTTGTTTGTAGTCACTCTCGGTGAAGTTGACTACAGACAAGCTCTAAAACCACGCGGCACAAGACTTCGAAAGACCTGAGACAACTGTTACTGCACATTCGTAAGCGCGAAACCATGTATATGGTAAACACGGGTTAATCGTATAGTAAATGTATAAATAAATATTAAAAAGGGAAATCTTCACATATTATAAAAGCGTTCATGTTTTTTTTATTGTTCCTTATTTCTGAAATATTCTTCCCCTTTTATAAGCTCAGTATTAGGTTAACGATTATTAAATTTATTGATCGGAAACTAGAAGTAGTTTTTCATCGCTGAAGTTTATTATTCAAAGAACACACCGTAGATTGGGCGGGTTGTGAGCATGGACTAAAAAAGGTCACTAATTTAAATAAAATTTCAATTAGTTTAAAAACCTGATTATTTTAAACTCTCTCTGTCTCTAATAACCGAACTCTTTTTTGGATAAGAAGTACCCATATTTAAATAATTATTAATCAAATTTTTCAAGGAATTTGATTTTTTTTCCCTATAATTCTTGATATTCATGAATAAGTAATAAAATCGTACAGTACTCGTTTTATAGAGATTTTCATTATTTTGTGTATATGCCAGTTGTGCTGAGCATTGATGTTTTTACATTTCATGCAGTACGTCCTTCTATCTCTTGCGCTGACCATCTGCCCTCCGTCAGCTCGTCAAATAGGATATTTCTTGGCAGTCTGTACTCAGGCACATACACCATGTGTCCAGACCAACGCAGAGGAACACGCGGCACCAGAATCTTGATGATACAGCAGTTTTTTTTTTTTAAATTTCACCATTTGATACTCGATGATACCATTGGATCTTCATTATTTACCTGAGGTGCCTTTGCTGACAATTTTCGACTGCTCTAATACGATATATCGACTATAGGAAACCTATAATTCGCATCTATATATTAGAGATATTTTAATTACAGATTTATAGACTGCCATTATAAAGTAATACAATATCAAAGGGCATATTTTCTAGTCTCAAGCGATTAATAATCGAAAAAGACAATTTATCGATCTTTAATCATTGAGCAACCCTTATCTAACATATGATAAAGAAACTTCAAGAATCGTTTCAGAACCACTTCAATCAAGTTAACACACAGCTATAGCTAGATTCCAAACATTAGGGTTAGGTTCATATTACAGAGGCAACTCTATAATATGGAACTCTTAACTATGGGTTGTATGATATCTTCATTTATTTCTGATATCTTCGTTTCACCATCTCAATGCTTCTTTCTTCATAAATATTTGTTTCTATTTTGCCAGCACGCTCCCCTGATTCGAAGATTTTTCTTCTTTTCTTTTCTTTCACCGTGTGCTCAATGTTATGTCTGAAACTTGGTGCACCACCTGTCTCCATACTTCCGGTTCTTAAAGTGGATCTGGTTTACTATTTTATTTAGTCTGTATATCTTATCAGACAGCTTCCTTTATTTCGCTTTCACTCAACTCTGTGATCACCAGTTTCTCCAGACTTTTTATGTTCTTTTTGGCAACAAGCCCAAAGTATGTAAAGATTATTTTTTCACGTGTTGTCGTGAGTCTTTCGGTAATCTCTAGTTCTTGAATGATAGAGACATTGGTGCGCCTTGTGGTCGATGGGATACGGAGCTTCCGTTTTTTGAGCACCACATTTCAAAATTTTAAGTATGCCTTTTTAATTAGTTTGTTTAACCTAATAAAATATTAAGATGCTCTTTGTAATATCAAGTAATTTTATTTTTAGTCAAATTTGTAAAATAGCAAATTTCCATTTATTTATAAGCTCATACCAGGGATGGGGTTAAGTAAACATTGTTAAAGTAGACGGGCTGTCAGATAACTTATAATTGATTGTCAGGTACAACATACGGAGAGTATATTAATTGAATGAAATATGCTAAATCATTGCTGGTGGGGTAAAGGTTAAATTAACTTTATGAACATCAATTAAAATATTGTTTTTGGTCTTATTACCACCTACGCACAGTGAGCGAGTATCGTTGTTTATTCATGTGCGGAAGTATGGTTCTCCCTTAAACTATATATCCTCTATTTAAGCTATCATATTAAAGGCTAAAGACCATTTACTTACCAGTTAGTCAAACGCCGTGGCAGCAAGAAGGGAAATGCCTACAAGAATATCTAGATTCAAATAATCACTAAGCCATGTTTCCATAATGGAAACCTGTGTAAAGGAATTGCGTTTGTCATATTCAAGATAAAAATACGCCAGTCTTCTAGGAACTTATTTTTATAAAATCTACATAAAATAAATAATTACGCATGTGACATTAGAAGGGAAACTCTTGACCATGGTTTATTTGAATGTCCTGTAAATGTTCACGTAACATATAAGCTTTACTCATAACAAAATATCAATGTCCCACCTATTAACACTTCATTCTCTCTACTTATTAATTTACAGTTCTTTATATGAATTTATTGTCCAAAATTACCTATATTTTGAAATAGTAAAGTAGTTTCCAATATATTTTTGCACTCCATTCTTTTAAATTCACATTGGCACAAATCATCTTCATAGGATAGTATGCTTAGTCAATTAATAAAAAATATGGATCACAAGTATGACAAGAAACTGAGTGACTCGTGCTCATTTCAGTGCTTGTAACTCGAAGATCAGATGAATAAGTCTGAATATATTCAGCAACACTCATCTGATTTATCCCTTTTATCAATTGATATATGTTAGAGTATTGTTCAAATTCATATAGGACTAAAAATAAAAAGAGAGAGGGATTTACGATCGATATCTTGGTTTGTGTAGAAGCCACTGGCATGGTTTAGAAAAAACGCTGTATATTTTAACTGAACAAAGTTTTGAATATGTTTTTGCAATTAAAAATACAATGGCAATGCTAAGCACGAATTTTAACTATTAGATCATGGCCAGAATATCATGTCTCAGGTTAAAATTAATTTACTTACCAGTAGGTTAAAGGTTGTTTGGTAGCAAGAAAAAAAGTGTTTACAGGAATGTCCCGGTTTAAGGACTCACAAAGTCTTGGTTTCACGAACTTTGTGATATGTAGAAAATCACAAAGTTCGTGAAACGTTCGTTATTCTGCATATTGTCATATGCAGAATAACAATAGACCATTTTCATCCGCTATCCTTTAAAAAATCTATATAAACGAAATCCCTACATGCTGGTTTTATATGAAAGAGAAACTCTCGATCATGTTAACTATAAAAATCTTCGGCCCGTTCAACATGACCTACGCACTTAATTCTTAAGTTATTTACAGTCTAATATCTGAATTTATTAACAAAATTTCCTTTAATATTCACCACTAAAAAATTTCACTTCTTTTCTTCCTTTAAATATTCATTAGCAAAAATCATCCCCTTTGTAGAAGAGTAAGATTAGAGAGAATATTTAATATTTATATCTCACTTAATTTTTTTCTCAAAACCATTATCCGGTCACTCTCTCGATATTTTGGATCGTTTCCACAATGTTACTTCCCCAGCGCAAGTGATACTTTGTTTATGTAGAGACATCTAAAATGTAAATGAAAGAAAATTCAGTATACATTTATCACAGAAAAATCTAAATAACGCTCTGTTCAAATACAATCATCACAACCCATAAAAAAAGTTTTGCAAATTTCCATGTTGAAGAAATATTCAAATTCAAGTATATATTCACGGGAAGAATGAACATTGCGTAACGAAAGTTAACACAAAAACGGTGGTCTTCATATAGAAAACCACCAGAACATAGGCAGGGGTTCATATAGAAGACCTCCAAAATATAAAAATATTACCAGGAGTAAATCTGAAGATTAATTATTCCTAACACAAATTGGCTACACGGTCTTCTCTCAAAATGAAGAGGAAAGAATATAAAATTAGCCTCGAAAAGTTGCCATAATTTACAATATTTTATTCCAAGTATAGGATATGATCTATTGTTTATAGGAACAAGCAATAGATCTTTAGAATGAAAAACAGTGATCTTACATTATACTATGCGTATCCAGAAAGTAAGTGTACTGAGGCTCTCACGACCGGCTGGATTTTATTTTCGACATGTTGGCTACAGTTATATGTAGCCTGACCCTTCCCCTCCTTAATGAGACAAGTTCGAGGTCAGTACGTTGAGAAGTGTCGACGCGACAACACGTTTCGTGAAAAATGTCAATCCAATCTCCCGCCAAGTTCGAAATACGCGGCGTCATCCGTTATCTCGTTTGGAAGGGAAAACCTCCGGTTGAGGTTTATAATGAGGTGAAAACTGCATATGGTGATAAAGCTAAGAATCGTACGAGTGTGTACAAGTGGCGTCACGAGTTTAAAAACGGTCACGTCACACCTCTTCACCCTCCGCCAAAAAGTTCAAAACCACAATTTCAGCCAAGAAAATCATGGCATCCGTGTTTTGGGACTCTCAAGGCATAATTTTAATTGAATATATGCCTCAAGGGGAGACCATCAACTCTGCAAGATACTGTGAGACCCTAAAAAAATTGTGGAGGGCGATTCAGAACAAGAGGAGAGGCATGCTGACAAAGGGAGTCTGCCTGCAGCACGACAATGCCAGACCACAAACGGCCAACGCCACGAAGGAACTGCTCGCCTCGTTTAAATGGGATGTCCTGAACCATCCCGCGCATTCCCCTGACCTAGCACCTTCAGATTACTATCTCTTTACATCCCTGAAGCTGCACATGGGTGGAAAAAGGTTTTCAACCGACGAGGATGTAAAGGAGGAGGTGGAGAAGTGGACGGAGGGGTTGGCGGGAAACTACTTCGAGGAAGGCATCAAAAAGTTGATACCCCGCTCCACCACCTGCATTGAGAGGAATGGCGACTATGTCAAAAAATAGCTTACATATGTACTACGGTAACCACGTAATTTTTTTGTTTAAATAAAAAAAATTGTAACCTACAAAAATTCAGTACACTTATTTTCTGGATATGCCTCGTACATTATATTAAGCAAAACGCTCTAATGAACCATAACTAAAAAAAAATTTGATGTGTTTTTTTTTCATTAAAATTTAAATTCATATATGGGGTGTACCGTATTTCAAAAGGTTCGATATTTTGAAGCCCCTCCAATCAAGAGTGACCTATGCCACCTGACCGAGACTAAAGAACAACAAAAGTACCCGTGCTACGGGAACTAACATATATATGGAGTCACCAAGACTTAATGAACATATATTTACGAGTAGGTATAGTTCAACTAATCCCCCACTTGAGCCTTAAGGCACCACTCACATTTCAGATATGTGTTTATTTAAATGCTCTTTTTGTTTTGTTTTGAAATCGTTCTGATGTACTGAAACAGATTGCCAATATAAAAATTTGTTCACGGAACACTATCGTAAGAACTGAAAGCTTGAGGATATGGAAGAAGCCGTCGTAGTGCCTGCCAGTGGAACACCATCATATAAGATCTCTTGATTGACATATGATGATTTAAGACTTTATTAATAATAATAAAAGAACACTTTATATAGCGCCGTTTAGGGAGCAAAATCTCCTCAATGGCGCTCTAACACAAAAAGCGAACCCTCTAGGGCGCTGTACCTCATGATTCTAGCCCACTCAAAAGTGTTGATAAGATTTCTAAAAAAAGATTGTCTTTAAGTGCTTCCAGCTGCACACGTCACCAGACAGTATCAAAAGCCTTCTCAAGGTCCTGCAGTACCATGCCAGTACTTCTGTTCCTATTGAAGCCCATCGACTCGTCTTCCACGACACGGGTAAGTTGCTGGACCGAGGTGGTATGCTTTGAGATGAGCACTTGATACCCTTGACGACTCGCCAGAGAGTACCGTTACCCGGTTCTAGGTCCGCCAATTTTCTCTGCCATAGCTGGTTTTTAAGTAGGCGGATTCGTTTTTTGATTTCATCTTGGAGGACGTTTAGAAGTGTTTTGTCACGTTTGTCTAGTATACGTCTGTAGATCTGTCTTTGTTTGTTTTTTAGAAATATAAGGAGTTTAATATGAGGAGTAAGAGTTATTTGGTATGGAGTGATCATTTTGAGGGGAACATTTTCATCATGAGCATTATGGATGAAGATGAAGATGGTATCTATCGCGGCATCGATGTCCTGGGGGCTCACCAGAGTTTCAGGTGATAGGCAGAGCTGGTTGTGGAGGTAGGCTTTGTAACCCTTCCAGTCAGCATTGGCGTAGTCGTACTGCTCCCTGAGGCTAGCAATCGGCCTCACTTCCAATGTGAAGTAGACTGGGAGGTGATCTGACGAGAAAGCTTCTAGAGCAGTCAAACCAGAGATGTTGGGGTAGTTTTTGACTACGGCAAGTGTAGAAGGACGAAACAGGTATGTTGATTGGGATAAAGTATTTGACAGTTGTGGTTTTCCATATAATTGTACAGCGTCGTTCCGTTCGGGTTAGCTCTCAAGTAGTTCCAGTAACGGTGCTTGGCATTGAAGTCCCCGGCCATGATGACCTTGGGCCCCAAAGCCAGCACTGCCTAGATGTACTGTTCCAGAAGCAAACGATAACCGGTACAATATGCTGCTACAATGGGGACTGTCTCCCTGTCAACCTTGAGACTGATGGCAGTAGCCTCCAAGTTTGTCAGGGCGGGCGTGAGGAGTTGGGTATGATGGATAGTGTCTCGGATGAGGATCGCGGTGCCTCCACCCTTACTTGAAACGCAATCCGATCTATAGACGGTGAAGCCACCGGTGCTTCTCACACGAGATACAGGTTTTAACCAAGTTTCCGTAATAAGCACAATATCTATACCTGAATTGTTCACCAACAGCATCAGTTCCTCGATCTTCTGCTGCATGCTGTAGGTATTCCAGCAGAGCACTTTCATTCCAAAGAAACTCGTCATCACGCTTATCCTACGAGCTGTTCAATGATCTCGAGGTAGGTCATAGTCTTCTCGAGCTTAGTGGTGCAAGAAGCGAGCCTGCTCCGGACTCCAATGACAAGGCGCATGATGGCGAGTAACTCGCTCTGTCCGTCTGTAGACATGTTAATCGGGGGCGGGGGTAGGAGCTGAGCACGAGGAGGGTGAAGGGGTTGAGTAGAAAGGAGGGCTATAAGAAAGGCTGGGAGGTAAGGTGGTGGGGCTGGAGTACCGCTGGCTACCTGGCTCCACGAACGATGGTCCATCCGGGGAGCCTGTACTGTGTGTCTCTTGTGTAGGCTGGATATGTATTGTTGGCGGCGGGGGCAACCACCATAGTTGGCCGGATGAGCACCCTCGCAGTGACAGCAGGCCGCAGGGGTGTCCCGATCTTTCTTGGGGCAGTCGGCAGTGGCATGCGCCATCAGGCACTTCACGCATCGGACTGTGTGATAACAGTTCACCGATGCGTGGTCTCATGTTTGTATAATATGTATGATAGATAGTATGCATGTACGTACTTTTGTGACTTACTAACTCAAAAACCTAATATGAATTTTATTGTAAGTATTTTTAAGGCCCAATAAAATATCATAAATGTTACTTAAAATATACTCTTGGAACCAACATGCATGTGCCTCACTTCAATGTACTGCGAATCAGTTATGTTGATTTTCTGTGCTATCGAATACAGGAGTGCTCATATATACGTGAAGCATCCTACAAGTGTTTGGTTGGAGATAAACTATATTTTATTTCAATTACGGTGCCTTCGTTCGTCCATGACATGGTGTGAGTAGTGCCTAAAGTGACAAGCCAGTAAAGCATACCCCAAGGTGCGGTTGGTTCAACTCTCGTTAGTTAAGGCTCCTCGCCTGTAGTGGTCGTGTTGTGTAGGTGCTGTGTGCCGAGTAATGAGAAGTGTGGGGGGGGGGGGGGGGGGGGGGCTCGTGTTGACTTAGCGGGTTAAAGGTCGCGGTCCAGGCCCGCCCACTGCATATCGCTTCACCAATTCAGAAACCCGTTCTGGGAACTTCTCCTATTTACTTTGCAAATATTAATTAAGTCGTGATAGAACAGGGCAAAAGGAAAACTAAAGGCGATATATGGGTGGGCAATGAAAGATTAGAGCAAGTTAAGGAATTCTGCAATTTATGTTGTCTTTTTTCAGAGAATGGAAGAGTAAGGAGAGATTTTGAACAGCGTGTAGTGGTAGAAAACATAGTCTATGGAGCTTTAAACATCTAAACTCGAACTAAAACATAAATACTCGACTAAACATTCGAACTGGACTATCAAAATCTGCCAATATGATAGTTCACAACAGTATTTTTTGTGCCAATTTTGATGTGTGGGAGTAAAATGTTGACTCACGTAAAGACTAAAAGAGGCCGAATAAATTTTCTAAAACTGCGTTAACTAAGAAAAATAAATGAGGTGACAATATATGAGCCGGTTAAAGCCAAAGTGGTGTAAGTCCACTTTTTAAATAAACTAAGTTAAGTCCAATAATGTGTTCTGTGTACGAAGAACTATTAATAAGAAATGTGGTGAAAGCCCTAGTTACCCTAATATCCACATCAATAGCAGGACAAGTTTAAGCAGTCACTGGAGTAATCTATTGGTTGACAGGGAAAGTGGTGGAAGTGGGAGTTGCACCACTATTCCAGTGAATATTTCTGTTTTATTAACAGGATTGATGCAATGGTGTATAATTTTCGTTGTGATTGTAGTATATTCCGCGTAATATTATTTCTGAATATTAACCATACAATGCGTGTTTTTTTTAAATTATAAAAATAAAAATATATTTATACATTAAATGTGTACTTTAACATGACAAAAACAATAAAACTTTTTTTTTTGTTTATATATATTTATATTTGAAAAAAAAGAATATGGTTTATATATGGATCACTGCGCATTTGTAATGGTAATTATATGATATAATAATATTAATGATATAAATGATAATAAATGATATAAACTGGTGATTATTAATATTTATTAATTAAATGATGAATTTAGTAATAGAATGATAATTAAGATTTGTGAAAACCAGCGAAGCAATTTTTGTCTTTGTTGAAACACAAAGCAGCGTTGCATTTTTTACAAATAACAAAAGTTTGAGACTTGCAATTTGGAGAAGTCCTTACCTTTTCCCAAATTGACATGCCAAATAGCATATTATAAACGTAATTTATACGTATATAACTTAGGTTGCCATGAGCTCTCAACAGGAGTAGGATACATGTATTGCTGGGATGAAACTGTCGGATCTCGGGGTTCACAACTAATCGGTACCTGTGTTATCAAACACATAAAAATTAGAGCCACAACAGCAAAACATGTAGTCATGTACAGTGAAACCTGTACGGGACAAAACAGGAATTGGAAACTTGCATTAAACTTATTAAGATTGGTTTTAAGTGAAGACGACAACATAGACATCATTGGCCAAAAATTTATGCGAAGTGGTCATTCCTACCTTCCCAACGATACAGACTTTGGATCAATCGAAATCTATAGCAAGAATAAACACATCTTTTGCCCTGCTGACTGGTTTGGAGTCATTACTAAGCCTACGAAACAAAAATCTTTCCACGTTACTGCGATGCCTAGTGAAGAATTTTTATCCACAGAAAATATAGAAAAATCCATAACCAAGAGAAAATTAAATGAAGACAAAAATCCAGTGTCATAGCTACATATGCAATTAATTCGGTACAAGAAAACCGATCCGTTCACTATATTTTACAAAGAGAACTTATCTGATGAGCTTTTATTTTTCAAGCTTAACATTAAACCATCAGCGAAACGGGGACGGCCAATATCTGCTGCAAATGTAACTTTGAGAAAACTCTACAATGGACCCAGGCCAGTGACAAAAGAGAAACACAAAGACATGGAAGATTTTTTACCCTACATTCCACCTATCCATCATGAGTATGATACTATCTAAACCTACGTACTTTTGACTCTGCTGAAGACCTTGGACCACTGGATGCTGATGATACTTATTATGTTGAGTAACCATATATTTTGTGACGGACATGAGTGAGATATTAAATAAACGTTTTGCAAACATTTATTCACATTCTTGTAATGACCTATAGTATTGTAAAATAAAATAATATTAATCTTTAGTTGTTGCAGTTATTCCCCCTAACAATGTATTATAGCTGTTTAAAGCCAAATTGGTGTAAGTTACTTTAGGGCCGTATAATTTTCCAGTTAAGATGTGTAAAGGACAAAAATAATACGAAATAGTTAAAACAAATATTTTGAGCGCATTCAGTAAGAAAATCATGGTTCAGTAGTAATGTGGAATTTTCTGTAACAGCTGTACTAAAAGCATTTATATTTCAGATCTAGGATAATGTGACTTACACCACTTTGGTTTTAACCGGCTCATATGATCGAATACGAAATGAGGTGATTAGAGATGAATGTGAACTTAGGGCTGATGTGTTGAGTAAGACGAAGAAAATCCCTTGAGAGAGGTTGGGAACATGGAACGATTAAATGAAGAAACACTAACCAAACAAATATATACTACAAATTTGAGTAAAATTCGTAATTCAGAAAGACCAAGAAAACAATTTGAGGCACCCGATTCCATAGTGTAAACGCGATCCACCAGACTTCAGCCTCCGACATAAAAATAAATTACAAACAATATTTTAAACTCTTTAAAAATATTCTTATTACTACCCAAGTGCAGTGTTGATAAGACTACTATAAGAAAGTTATGGTGTCTACTTTTCCATCTAAAAAACAAGCTTCTAAAAACCTAAGTTAAAAGTAGTTACATCACCCCTTTATAGCAAATTGTACGTTTTTTTGTTCAAAAACACACCATAAGTTGGAAAAAAATTCCTTTGAGTGTTTGTCAAACTCAAAAGCTCAATTTTTGTGTACTACAAACTTACTGTCATTTAAATAATTTAGTAAGTACCAAAACTTTTCCACCCAATGGTATATAAAACATGATTTATTGAACAAAAATCATGTCACCCTGTAGTTCTATATACATATATTTCAGAACGATGAATTATTTTTTCACGACCACTGAAAAAATGTTCTGAAGCTTTGTTGTCAAAAAAGTTAACAAAAAGGCAACACTACAAAGATCATTTCTTCGTTTTTTTTACGCAAATGGTTACTATCTGGTTTTTGCAAGAATCGAAAAAAGATTTATATAAAAGACCCATCACTTACCATGTCTAGTGGCATTCAGTGTATGTCACACCTGGTGGTTTAAACGTCCATAGTGGCCCGTGAGAAGACATTCAGAGGAGAAGCCCCAATAGTTGTAGTTGCATCCTTCTGGGTTGACAGACGACACGGTTGGAATGGAAATCATCGAGAATCAAATAAATAACAAACACGAAAAAAATTTAGGAAAATTAAAGGGTAGACAACCTCATACATCGCTTACACATTGTTTTTCTTATCCGAGGGCTGCGAGTTCGATTCCCGTCAGTACTCATTAAAATAACAAATTGATATTTTTTTCATTTGACACAAGTCTAAACAAATTACATCAAATAACAAAAAAAAGAATGATTAAAAGTCTAAATAAAGCATAATGACAACAGGAACAATGTGAAGTGCCATGGTTATGTATACCTACAGAGTTTAGAATGGAGTTCCCCCTTTTAATTTTACAGATACTGAGAATAACTTGGATAGTTCAACATTTTAATTTTGAAACAATATCTTTTTACTTTTTAAAATTTTATCACAAAAAGCTTTACAAAACTTCGTACATTATTAAAAGAAATACCAAGAATCAATATTTAAAATGTCTCGTAAGTTAAAGTCGTCTCGAAGAAAGATTTTAAACCTAACAAACATCACAGTACTACCGCGCTTCTCATTAGATCATCTAAAATGTATTTGATGTCAGTAGTGTTATAAAATTGAGCAGATAATCAAAATCATAAACAGTCCCTTAACGAAAATTAATCGACGTTGAATAATGCTCAGTTGACCGTGCTACCTGCACCATCCGCCTCCATAGTCACCCCCTAAGCCTCCTGGTGGAAGTAAATTGAATGCAACATGCATCACTGTGTCATAGTTCAATAGAGTCAGTCTACATACTGGGAATTTGATATTATTATTTTTTTATAAACTTTCTTTTTGAGGGATGCTAATCTCAATGTATGCTTGAACTATGAAAGGGTAGAGTTTTTTGAAGAGTTTAGCTAAGAGATAAAAATAATATAAGGACAACTTATATGTTACAACACCATTTAGAGAGCAAACTCTCGTTAATAGCGCTCCGATTCTGGTTTCAAACCCACTATTATTGACAGTAAAAATATTATGAAAAAAAAACAAACGATTTGAGTATAAAAATATGAATGAATGAAAAATATGCGGGATGAACCTCTGAGGCCCGCTTTTATGATACAATATTGTATGAGAGTAGCCCCAAAGACAGGTGCTTTGTACATAGTGCTTAATACCCTCATTGTGTGGACATCGCTGAGGGAACTGGCTACCGAACTAGAACCTACTTGAGGTACATTAATTCCCTATAATATAGTCATATGTACAATATTCTGGATCAGTTGCGAGATACTTAATGTATAATATTATTTATCTCTAAAACAAGATTGTCGTAGAACATTTTAACATAAAACAATATTTTCATAATTTATTACATTATTTATTTAAAGACTTGTCGAAACGTCTTAATTTTGACAAGACCATCGTTTTGCGAAACGTATAGGACTATGAAGGAAACTCTATTTAAGTATTTTTTAAATATCGAACAAGCTATCCATCACTTGTACTCCTAAGATTTTTCTGATTTTTTACGGCGCCTTCTTTCAAAATATTATTAACTTGATTCAACCATACTATATATGGTCTTCCTCTATCACGTTTTCAACTCAAAATTCCACTACCAGGATGTATTTTCCTAGTTTTTCTTCTTTCATTCGTTTTATGTGCCCAAACCATCTCCAAGTCATCTTTAATTATTAAAAACATTTATTTTATTTTTTATATGCATATCAACTTATAAAAATACTTATTTTCAAAGTTTTTATGCGTGCATTCTATTAAAATGTTACACAATTAAAAATAATAAAACATTGAAATAAAAAAGTGTCCTAAAAGTAAATGAAATATTTTATTACAGTTTTTATGATAACTCATTTACTGTGGAAGTTTAATTGTTGGGGAATTAAAAAAAAAATGTAGTGTATCGTGAGGTATCTGTGCTCATTTTGTCTCGGATAAGAAAGCTTGTCTTTCCCCCGAGATCTTTTTGCTTGATTCTATTTAAGATCTTTAGGCTTGTCTTTGACTCGAGGGCTTGTTTCCGTGTCTTTCACGGAAGATTTTTATTCTTGTTTTCTATTCGACAACTTGTTTATTTGTTTTCCACATGATGACTTTTATGCCTTTTTTCCACATGATGACGTTTATACTCTCACCCAAGTACTTATATACATGCCTTTGATTGGATGACGATAAATGTTACAATTGTATAAAAAAAACAGTGTTTTATAGAGTACACTTTTTTTTGGTAATGTTTCCCCCTGGTTGTATAGTTAAATGTGATATAAAATAACATAGGTATAGCCTTTTTATTTAGTTTTAAACGGGAAAATCTTGTTCCTTTCTGGGTGCACTTTACCTTTAAAACGGGTAATTTTCTTCACAGAAGTCCTTAAAAGGATATCAAATTGCATTTAGACTGCAACATAGCTCGCCTGGATATTACACTTTATGAATGTACGTGATTGTCGCGAATGCATGGAAAATGCGGGTGTCTGAGCGCATTACTCAATGCTAAGGGATAATTTAAACTGATATAGTTTTATAGAATGAAAAATGTGTATAGAAAAAAAAAAACAGCGTGTTACCACATTTTGTATCCCGTAATAACTAAATTTGCGTTGAACCCCAGCCCCATGTTTTCACGGGATTGGTAGCGCTTCTAAAAAAGGAAAGATTACAAATATCTAGCAATATTTTAAGAATGCATATCATAAATGGAGTGATTTGATTTTTATCATTAGTAAGAGCTAATATAGCCAAAAGAAAAAGGACTTATATCTGAAAACTTGTCAAATCTGTTTTTTTTTAATTATTTGACATATCATACTGGTTTACAATAAAATCGACATATAATATAACGACATACTCATGCTGATATTTATGATTTCATGTGAAGTGGCATTTTTACTTTAAATTTTTTTAAGGAGTTCCAATTTGTAATTTATCCACCAGCATATGCAAAATATCTATATTGGAAAAGTAACTCAACAAGACCATTGCGTGTGTGAGTGCGACACTACGAACAATTTTGATATTGACCGGACTATAAGGCGAGGATTTTATTCAAAAAACAAAAACGAAAATATGGGGATACCTTATGATCGAGTCTTAAAGAAATTAATAGTAAATTCACTACCGTGCGATGATCGAGACGCCTATATTGCCCAAATATTTATATGCATATCTCTCACAATATTCTTAATAAGCTCGTTCAACAAACTATATGTGTGATGAGAGTTTTTGATAGTTATTTTTTGTGGTACGTTTTTCATATTCTTACACCCGCGAAAATATGCTGAGTAACCGTATTGAAATGCTAAAATTCAATATCAAGGTTATAGTCATATGTGCAGCAGAAGCTACAAATAACTGTGCTGCTGCCGAAGAAAAAGGTATTACTGAAATCAATGGTAGATGTTGGTGATCGCAGAAACGAGACCTAACATAATGAATGCATAACATATTCTACAAGAAAATATGCTGAGTAACCGTATTGAAATGCTAAAATTCAATATCAAGGTTATAGTCATATGTGCAGCAGAAGCTACAAATAACTGTGCTGCTGCCGAAGAAAAAGGTATTACTGAAATCAATGGTAGATGTTGGTGATCGCAGAAACGAGACCTAACATAATGAATGCATAACATATTCTACAAGAAAAAACATACCGAGAGCTTCGGAAGGAACATTTTAAATAAAAAAAGTAGTAAGTTTTTCTCCTAAAAAAAATATAATTTAAAAATGGTAGTCGCATTTAAACCAGTACTCTATAGTTGAGTTAATACTGCGTAAGCGTGCCAAACGATGCATTCAACCAATCATGTCTGGATCATAATAAATCATCTAGAGATATAACGAATGCATATGTAATGGTTGCTTGTTTAAATTAATTTTCAGGTCGACTTGAAATGTCTGAAGGAAATATATTTCAATCTATCTTTGATAATCGAGTACTTGAAAATACAAAGTAGAATTGTAATAAAATATTTCTCGTTTCAGGCTTTGAAATACTTACATACATATCATCGCGCGGTTTCCCTGTCGAGGTAGGCAGATAGGCCAGAACGTCCTACTTTCTTATCGCTATACACATCTTTAGACTCCTCTCTTCACCTTCTCATAAAACTTCCACGATTTTTTTGATATTTTACATTCTCTGCGATTTAATTTATACAACCAACCTTTTCTTGGTTTTTTTTCACCATTTATTTAACTAACATTACATATGTTATATGTACATATGTTCCACTTATATTACACTGTACATATGTTTGTTTTTGTTAACTTTTATTCACTCATCCATAATACATAATCAAACCGTCTTAGATTACTTTTCTTCATCTTATTCTGTACTCGTATTCATTTCTGATAACTTCATTACATATTTCCCATATGTGGTCATCCTACGTACGCTTCTCAGTGCAAGCATCTCGATTGCATTTATTCAGCCCCTTTTAGCATTTTTTCACGTTCACGTTTTATTACGATATATCAAAGTTTGGACTAAAATCTTACCATCTTAAACTATTTTAAACTGTTCGATTCGTGTAACATACTATACATTGGTTTTGAATTTTTGAGAAATCCCGAAATAGATTAAGAACTGAATGAAAAAATGTAATTAAAATAGTTAATAGAACAAAAACAAAAAAAATCACTTGTTATAAACTGAGAATATTTGGTTAAATAAAGTAACGTAAAAAAATAATAAATAATGTTAAAAATACAAAAAAAAAAGTTGTGGCTCATTTGGTCACCCACGTAAAATTTAAAATACATTTTTATATTTTGCAATGTAATGTTTTTAATTTTAGTAATTTCAAACAAAGTATCGTGCTTAAAAGGAAATGTTATTATGATTATATCAGAGCGTTTGAATCATTACCTTCAGTGGTATGTCAACTAGAGCCCGTCAAAGACGCATTGTTTCGTTTTTTTCCGAAATGTTAATAATTGAATATCGCATGGTTACTAAATTTCAAAAGTCGGATAAAGTCCGGCAACAATGAAAAGACATTTAGATGTCGCATAGGGAGATTTTTTTCCTTCTTATCCCGCAGCGAAAAATAAGGCTTAATAGTTTCACTTAGGCAGATCATCGATTGTACATAACCCTCATCAAGACAAACTCGCAGAAATTTTCTGTTCAAAAATAGTTACAAAAGTGCGAAAGCAAATGTTGCAAGATACAATAGAATACTAAAATCAAAGGAAATACCAGCAAGGTGTGTGTTTTTCGGATAGATGTCGCAAAACAAAGTTTACATTTATTCCTTCATTCCAAACGTGCGATATGTACGAGTATATTATTATGAAACGGTAAAATAAAGCGGTTTTTAGGCATCGTCACATCGGAAGACGATCAAATCAAGGCTATTTTGAACTCTAAGTTGTTATTATCTTTTTCGCTGGCAGTGAATATGAGGCGGTATGTGTGTGTGGATAAACTTTTTGTTTTAACTTTTTTTTTATTGAATAACTGCTGTTTTCTGGCTATTTTTATATATGATTATTTTTAGAAAAAGGTTAAAAAATAATGTGAGGGTTCACTTTTTTTAACATTTTTTTATATTACTGCATATTTATTGTCATTTTTATATTAAAGTTTATGTATTAAAGACTGTGAGCTGAAAATACCTGGTACTCTTCCTGCCGAGCTCGGTGGGGGTGTCTCGGCAGCGAGGGTGTTGTTGGATGAGCTCGGACCTTTTGATGACTTCTCGATGAGTTTTCTTTTCCTTAACCAAATCACGTGTGTGTTTCCCGGTCACGATCTTTAATATGTCTGTATCTCCAATTCGTATACATATATTGAGGTGTAATATAGGAATGAATTAATATAAATATATATCAATTTTGTGTCATTTCTTGTAAAATATATAAAACAATTTAATTAAAAAATTAAGCTTCTGACACCAGGAATATGATCTTTTATTTATGGTTGTAACGAAGGGATAAAGAACACGTTCCGCCATCCCAGGTTCAATTTAATTTTCCCCGAGTCCTTTCCGCCAGGAAGATGGGAACCCCAATTAACTATTTAAGCTAATCTCCTTTTGCATTTCGATTAAATAAAACTAAATGGAAGGTCGTTCCTCATATGAAAATATTTTAATTTACATTCAGGTCAGATTCAGGCAGGGGAGCACAAAGCCTCTAAGATTATATTTGGTATCTAGATTTAGTTTATTTTATTATTGTACTGTACTAAGTTTTTCTCCTCTTTGGAGGGTGGTGATCATCATGGATATCTTGACATTCTTTCTTATTTGACAACAGCTCTTAACAAATATATGGCACCACAATTAAACCCCTCATATAAGTTCTTCAACGAGGAAATGTCTATTTTTCCACACCCATGCTGCCCTTAATTCTCTCATGCATTACCGGTTGAAGGGTCTCATATTTTTATCTTTATATTATGTATCGAAAGTACTTGAACTTTCTCCCTATAATGGTAAATAATACTTAAATGGTGAATCTATCTTAATTTATTCGATTCAAGATGATCATAATTTTTCCATAATAAATTTTATAAAAGGTGCATTACTTATACTTTAATTTTCTTAAAATGATTGATAATATCTGTGTTCATCAAATTAGGAAGATCGATTTTTTAATCAAATTGCAATTTTCAAATCAAAGCATCTAATAAGTCAAATACTTGCTTTTTTTAATTATATTGTGTTACGCTTTCGTTGTAGGAAGCCTAATCTGAAGGGTTTGTTGTCTTAAAACAATGTCTTCTAACTAACCTGAAAGGTGTTAAAAGAACCCTAAGGAAAGACCAGAATGGAAAACTTTTTAATATTTTGGGAACCAACATGAATCAAGCCCGCAACCGTCATGTTGGAAGACAGGCCACAAAACAACTAAACCACGAAGGTCGTCATCATGACAAATCAGTAAAAGGATTAAAGTAATTTAATATTCAGATTTTCAGAAAAAAATTATTTGTTTTTCAACATGGTGAACTAAACTAAAAAATAGTCCCAGTCTGATATTTTTAACAAACTCGTATACACCTTTTGAAATATTTCAGGTTGGTTGGAAGAAATTTTATGAATAAATTTAATAACATGTTTATCAAAAAACAGAATCCGGTGTATTTGAAAAATTATTTGAATAGGATAAAATCGTTAAGATTTTAAATCATGAGATTAAGATACAGGGGAATGAACATACTTCGTTGAAGAGGATTTGAATAACTGGAAGAAAATGTAATGCAGCAAAATAAATGAATACGTCAAGAGCTAAACTCAAAAGAGAAGATAAGAATAAATATAGAAATGTCTTACACACACATGTATTTCTTACACACACAGATATTTCTTACAAACACATGTATTTCTTACACACACAGGTATTTCTTACACATACAGGTATTTTTAATGCAATTTCAAAAAGTATTATAAAATATAATCGCAAAAACTTCGTATAGTAATTGCCTTAAATGAATATTGTAGAAAACCCAATTAAGAAGATGTATATTTATTTTTGAGTTAAACTCCTGTTGAGGTAGGCAAGGAGAATTGAGCACACGATTTTTCTATCGCGATATTTTGCGTTTTTTCTATACCCATACACAATACTTACATATATTCAAACAGCTCGTACGATTTCTCCGACTTAAATTAACATTTCTTTCTTTCAAAATATCATTTACTTGATTCACCCGTGCCTTCATCTATCACATTACCAGTGTATATTTGATTTATGAACCTTTCTTCATTCATTCGTTCTACATGCTCAAACTATTTCAGAGTGCGCTTCTTCATCCTACTTAATATATCAGTCTTTTCATGACTCACATTTATCCCTAATTTTTTAATTCCATTTTTTATCAGTTATTGTCAAACGATGATTATTTTTTTCAGTGCACATATTTCTAAAGAATTTATTCGGCTTCTTTAAGTATTTTTCTCATCCGCATTTGAGTTTCAAAAAACGCTTTTGTGGAATAATCTTTGCCGATTTTTACCATGCACTATTCTGTTTAATTGTTATGCTATAGTGTCCCATGCATATAGTTTTATATCCATACACGCTGTTTATTATCCTTTGTAACTCTTCCATCATCTTATAAAAATCTTACCCAAATAGCCTAACTTCCTGTTATCTTTCATTGCTCGCCTGTATATCGCATTATCTTTTCTTTACAAACTTTTCTTTAACAATTATTTAGAATTACACAAAATTAATTCTCAATTCTTTCTCTTCATATGTCTCATACAATTTTCGTATAAAACTCCGTAATTAATTCTAATTATTAACATACAGTAATCACATTAAGTTTTCCAAATTATTAAAATACTTGATAATTATATTCACTCATTCATACTTTACCTGAAAGAAGGTAAAAAAATATAGGGATAACAAAATTTATCACATTTATCGAATTATCCTCATTCTGATTTTTAAGTTAAATCAGATTGAAGGTGATATTTTTGTCCTTTACGGTAAGTTTGACCAAACTCTCCAGCCACCTTGTAAATAATAGTGGTACTCTATTCTGGTTCGCTTAACTTGGGACTCTTTAGTTAACATTTGGTCACCGCAAGTGTAAGAATTTTTGCTGTATGTATGATATATTATCACAACGAAAACACTATCAATAAAAAACCTTTTAAAAAATATGTTTTGCATATTTCAAAACAAAACCAAGTAATAAAAAGTTAAATTATCTTTTAATTCTACATTAATTCAGTCAATACATTTTTTATTATGCTAAAAGGAAACCTCTACCGTAGTTGACTATGGCGACCGTCTCCTTTGGTATGATGTCTGTTTTCCAGCGTAGGTGACGTGGGTTCGTTTTTATAAGGCTTTGTGTTTGGTTTTACATAAGGCTTATTAAGCCCTTTTGCAAGTTGGATGAGATTGCCACACAGTTAAACCCCACCAAGTTGTACTGTGTACAAAAAATGGTAATAAATGTATTCCCTGATCTTCTCTCTTCTTATATGGAGCCCACCTGGGCACTGCAGACAAATATGATAGAAAAGGCGAATGTATTCGAGATGTGGAGATGGAGGCAATTCAGTAACACACCAGAATCCTCTTTGACGGCAGCACTCCGAGAGGTTCAGAAATGGGAGAGGTGGAGAATTGTTGTGGGAAAAGTTAGATGAAATGAAGATATCATGATTTCAAACATGAGGAGTCAACTTAAAAGAAGAAGATACTGAATGAAGAAAATATAAAATGCTGTGCTTAATGAAATTGATTTGAATGGTAGCAATGCTGTTATTTGAACTCAGAAAAGTACAACGATATTCCTGCAATTGGACGAACGATAGTCCTTCGTCAATTGATCTAAGCACGAAACTTACTACTTTTTAGTTTTTGATTAACATTAAAGTGTAACGTAACTTAAACCATCAGTTACGGACTAATGAATGAATTGAGAATAATATATTTGCCGCAGAAGGTTTACCCGGATGGGATATAAATAGCGGAGGATGACTTTATAAACATTTTGGTGGTGGCAGCACTGAGAGCTGAAGGGCCAGATATGGACCACAAGAGAAATTGCACCAACCTCTAATTTATTTCCCTTTAGAAGGTTTATTTAAAAGCGTTTGCGTAAGTGCTTTCTTGAAGGAAATTGGTTGCTAATTTTAACTCGGCAAAACGCTGGATACACGACTATCTAAAAACGAATCGCAAAACATCAGATTTATATGTGAAAAGTTAGAATTACTTTAAAAAACTTTGTATTTTTAGAGACAGTTAAATTAAGCGCCAGTCTAAAATAATTTAACTTGTATTTTTCATTCTTGGTTTAATATTTTTCAAACCTGTATTATTTTAAAAAAATAAGTATATTTAGATTGTAGTTTATAAAAATGAGAATATTTTATTCTAGTAAGTAGGCGAGGGTATGTTATGTAACATAAGTTATATAGAGAAAATAAGCAGGAAAGCGCTAAGAACATGTATGTGTAAAAAAATATGATAAAAATATAAATAGATAATTATAAATAAACAATGAAATAATTTTTTTAAATAAAACTCAAAAAAAAAATAGGAATAACTATTCTGTTCAGTTTATTTACTTTTGTGTCCATAAATACTCATCTACTTTCTAATCACATTCTATAGTGGTGCAATGTGATTTGTTGGCAGGCGATGGTTCTTATTCATAGGCTGTCACTCCGCATACGCTGATGTATTCTCCGTATGCGTTTCCTCAGAAGTGCATAAAAACCTGGCAGATTATCATGAAGAGGGTACCACAAGCTAAATATTTTACGAACCAAGCCACGAAGGTTATTTCAAATAAAAAGTCCTAATTTGTTTAAAGAGTTCGTCTGGTAACAATACTCGCACGCGACTATCATTCTCTTTCTTTTTCTGACAATTAACCTGAGGTTGTATTTGTGGGTTTCTTTTTTTATTTTTTCTGCTATATATTATATTTTTGTTTTTTTCATAGTCTACACTTACACATGTACTCACCGCGTGCGACCATTATTACCAGATGAACTCTTTCTTTAACCAGACAATGATGATGAACTTGAACGATTACTGGAGCCGATGGCAATATTCTCTCGCAACCACGTTCATTCATATTCTATCTCTGCAACATTGTTTCATATCTTCGATTCTAGGACCGATCCATACAATTAATCGAAAATAAGACTCCCAAATATTTAGCTTAGGAAATAACATATAAACTTCGCTGTTGTCTATCAGTATTAATTGTAGCTCTATCATGGTTAAACTCTAGAATTACAAAAATATACACTTAAAAATATTCTTGTACCATTCACTGTACAAAAATAACTTTCTTCGGAAAAGTATCATAGCTCAATGCATAGCTCATCAAGTAGTAACAATATGGCTGTTATTTGGTAAATATGTTGGTTATACGTTTTTTTCAGGCTTCTATAATCTTTGAGAGTAATATTTGTCCTTCGATGTCTTTCAACGAAATATACAGAAACTCATTCATTATTTTGTGGCATCGCGCCCGGATTAATATTATTCTATATAGACTGGTCTAAATGATTTACTAGTTTCTGGACAACAGTCGGTTTTCAATGCAACTGCTAAGATAATCTACGGGAGTGATAAATAATTTTGTTTCTAAAATTTCTAGATTGGCAGAAATGTTGAGAACGGATTGATTAACAACTTTGTACATTAAAATCCCTTTATGACGTGTCTTCATTGTATCTTTCATATTTGTGTCTGAGAGGTGTTACTTCGGAGAGGAGCAGAAGTTTGAGGTCGATCTCATCTTCAGCGAATAAATTGATTGCACTGAATCGATCTAATAGGGCGGGGCGGGGCGGGGCGGTACGACAGAGCTTTTGCAATTGCAGGATTTGTGGTGTGGTATTATCTACACTTAAAGTTGAGATATGGAGGGCGTGTATGTCAAGATACGTTTGCAGACTACCGTTTTTGGGAGATCGTATGAAATTTTATGATTATATATGAACACTAAATACATACACTACGATACGATAACCGATCCCTCGTGATTGAGTGTGATTGTTAATCATCCTGTGAATGGAAGACACCTTTGCGTGTAATGGTTTATTGTTTGCGATCTGTTGCGATTTAGCAAGCGCATACGTGACATATTAAACCCAAAGATCATAGAGCAAAGCCCGATCGAGGTTCCAAGACGATCAGTATTTTTAATCTGATACAGCCTTTTGGTAGAAATATACTATACTCCATCTAAAGCCGAATGTGTTACTATTACAAATTAGAAATCGCCAAAGATTTCTTTGTAGTTCGTTTACTTTCGGTAAGGTTTTTAAATTTATTTACTTGTTTTTACAATATAGACTTAGCTCAATTACATAGGAATTTACAAAATATTAAAAAAGAATGTTAAATAAGTTGAGTGCTTTTTAATATCCTCAGTCTGAGAATTTTTTTTTTACTTTTGATGATGTGATATGAAATACACGTATGACAATATTTGTAGTAATCCCATCCCACCCCGCTCAAATGAGTTAAGTCGTTCAACAGGCATAGCGGCGCGGCTGGGAGACCCATTCTTGAGTATGTGATAGAGAACAGTTCTTGCTGGCGCAGTTTAGTGTAATTGCTAAGAACATTAACGCTTATCTTTCAAGTAATGTCTAGTAAGTTTTTTGCGGTTTTGTTTCCAAATAAGATTTGCCAAATACATGCAGATGTGGACACACCGCAGTCGCCATTTTCCTATCTTTCATCTAAACATATTTCATAAATGTGAGGTAAATTCGTGATTTAGAGCGTCCTTGAGGAGATGGGGTGGGCTCTATAATAAATTATTATTGTCTTCGTTGCCGAAATAATTAAGGGTACCTCAAATTTAGAAAATGTTTGTTAACATAACAGGTTAAATAAAAATGGTATTGTCGTTGCTTTACGAAATAAAGTATATATTTTAAAATAAAAAGTTAATTATTTATGTTAAGTGTTGGAATGGAAAATATTTTACTATAAATTTCTCAGTCGTATTTAATAATTTACATAAAAATTAACATATTAAAAATGGTTAAAAAAAACAAAATCAATGTTGTTTTGAAACTTTCCATGAATAATTATTAATTAAATGTTTCGTTTTTTTTAATCCATATTCACAAAACAACATTTACAATATATATTTTTTTATTGATATGCGAACCGTAGAGAGCAAGTACATAACAATGATAAAAAAAACAACATTTTGTGGATAAAGGGAATCACTTCACTCGGAACAAACTGTGACAAAATGGCCCTTGCACATACATTAATCACAAGCTTGCACATACTTTAATCCCAAGCTATAATAAACTTTATTCCATTCGCTTTGTAATCTCAACAACCAAATCAAAATTATGTTCAACAACTTATCATACGCCGAAAAATACTAAATAATCTTTTAAAATATTTCATTCTTTTCGTGACATATTTAATATAATCCTGAAACGGCTCTGCTCATTCCTCTGTGTAAGCTATCCTGATTGGGGGCAGCACTTGGCTCGTTAAGGAAACGGGACGAATGCAGAATCTGCAACGGCATACTGGTGTAGGTGCAAGGCATTATTTAAAGCGGCTGTTAAGAGGGGCGACAAGAAGATAAAAATAATAAGCATAACGCATATATTGAAATTAATTATACGTTGAAGTATTATATCATATCGAAGAGAAACAAATTGTTTACAGTCCTATTAGTCGTCTTCGAGGTTAGAATCACTGGAGTAGGCACGGAACTCGCAATTCGTCATTTCGTATGTTGACAATGCTTTTATACGTGAAAATGCAACAGCACTCACATATGTCTAGAGCATATGATCTTTGTTATCAGATGAGCTCTAGAAAAGAGAGGGTTTTTTTAAAAAAAATTGGGGACCAGTGGGAATCGAACTTGAATCCCACAATGGAAGTCAAGCGTCATATCAACTAAGCCACAAAGCGGGGTGGTTGTATATCACTATAAGTGATTCATTAAAAAAAATGTTTTGAATATATTAAATATCTAGAGAAATAACTGAATGAAATATTTTCAATTTAAACAATATAATATATTTCGAAATATGTTTTATATTCAGTTAATTTGTTTGTTTTTCGATGGAAAAATATTTTTTCTCCAAATTATTTTCTGAGTTCATGATGGGAATTGATCTTATGTAACATATAAAAACAATATTCGATAAATATTTAAAAGTTTTTTCTTATCCTGACATTTAGAGTTTTTAAAAAAATAGGGCGTGGAAGAAGAAAATTAATAAATACCTCATGAAGCACAAAATAAAATATTGAGCCACGTGTTGAGATTCTTAAAAAAAAAATTTTTTTAAATCACAGTACGAATCCATTTCTAACTGATCGGAAAGATAGAATTATTATCTGCGCTACCACATAGTTTTCTACGTAAGATGATAGTGCACAACAGTATTTAAGTGGCAATTTTAATGTATGGGAGAGAAAAGTACTGAACGTAGCCTAATGAATGGTACAGAAATATGTGCAGTGAGAATAAAACAATGTAACATATGTTGTGATAATGTACGTATGATGTAGAATGTGAAATGAAGGATTGAAATATGAATTTGAACTTAAGGTTGATGTATTCAGAAAGACAAAGACGAGCGTTCTTAGATGGTTTGGGCATGTATGGTATAATTAATTAATGGAGAACGACTAACATGAAAAGTAAGGTCAAGGAAAGTATTGATGGATACTGAACATTTTGAAAAAAGGAATGTAAAAAGTAATAGAAATCAAAGGAAAATATGTATGGATGTACAGGAGATGACGTATGTACTCGTATGCCGCGATATTAAAGTCAAGTGGCTAGTCCTCTCAGCCTACCTTTAGAGGGAAACGACATAATGCAAGTATGTAAATAAATTTAACACTGATTTCAGATTATATTGAAGTTGAATTTTCAGTGTTACCATGATATTCAACGCCTTATCACAATATGTTAGTCCAGAGGTTTTCAAAGTGTGCGCTTCGGCTTTTAATTTCCAAGGCACCGCGGGATACTTAAAAATGTTAACAACTAGGCAATTTTATGTATTAAAAACAAAATTTGTCGATATTGAATTGGTTTTGGATATCAAATAAGGAGGAATATACTTTGCTGAGAGCCAACTGTTAAAGAATCCTGGTTCCATTTGCGATCACTTACCTCAGCTGTTTTTAAGGTAACTGTAATAAAAACCAAATATCTCTTAAAACCCTGGAAGAGGAAATAAAAGTTAAGTGTGTCTTGTTTGATTACAAGATTTGAAAAACTGTGTGGTGAACAACAGACTCACTCTTTACACTATTTGTTAAGTTTTCTTTAGCGCGCTTTGTAAAAACCATTATTGACTAAGAACACCGTGAAACGACAATATTTGAAAACCACTGTGCTTGTCTTTTTTTTTATTTCTTGTAAACGTTTTCTTTTATCATTTTTATACTTACCATATATAAATAATGTATATTGTTTTATATTGCAAACTGCTATGAATTGGATAACAACAAGGTCCAGAGGCTGTATCCCGCGAAAGGGAAGATTCTTAAAAAATGTCTACATACTTAAAAAATCTGATAAGAATCAATAAAAACAAGCATAAGCTCGTTTTAGTCACTCTTTAATACCCATTAGATATCTTCAAGTGTGATTTGGTTTGTCGATGATTTTCTGTAATAGATATCGGGGTATATTGTTAAGAAATTTTATTGGATGGATCCAATAGGGCGGGGTATTATGACAGGGTTTTTGCCGTTGATGGTCTCGTGGAATGTAATGATCTGCTTCTGAATGTTAGAGGTATGGGCGGCGTGTTCAACTTTAGAATACAACGCTTTTTGAGAGGTGTAATCAAAATGGATGATAATATATGAATACTATACATATACACAATACTCCATATAAGCTGAAAGTGTTACTATTATATATTGGAAGATCTACAAAGGTTTAACTGTAGTTTGCCTTCCTTGAGAAGTTTTCTGGGGTTTTCATATCAAGTATGCGGGGAAGCAGCCAACCTTATGACTACAGTGACTTCCTTCTTCCACTTCCACAAATTTCCTCCTTACACTCGACTTATATTATTTTTTTATATTTTTAATCTGTTAATAGAAGTGGGTTCGGTTTTCAAGTTAGAGTGCAGTTATGGTAACGTCCCTGTTCTGCTTATTAGGTATTTTCTCCTCGTTTGGCCAGACTACAGTGTGGAAATATGAGTCACTTCACCGGAAATAAATACTTATTTCAGTTCATTAAATTGAATTTTACGTGCATAAAAGATTCAACCGACATTCAGTATTTTCTTTAAATTAATATTAAACGAAAGCACTTAACAAATTTATTATGTAGGTACTCAATATGAAATATTTAAGGGAGCAACACAATGTACAAATGCTTAAAAAAATCATATACAAGTATTTAATGAACTGATATATCTTCATCGATCAAATGTACAAATTTCTCGACTCCAATCTGTTTTCAATGCAGCTCTAGGTTGATATGTGGTGGTCATAAATATTATCGTATTATCGCTTAAGTGTCGCCAACGGATTTATTTATTTACATATGACAAGAAATCTTATAAATACACAAATTGTGAAAAAAAAAACAACATAATTTAATGAGGACACACTATTTTAATGGATCTGGGATTGTTGTCTTTCATTTAACTTGTCCCCAGTAAACAAGGATGTTGCCTGTATCTTTCTCCGGAGTGATTTCTAGCTTCGTCATTTTATATTTAAGTCCTTTAATGTGATATCTCCTTTGTATCTTTCGAATCTGTGCCTGAAAGATATCCCACCGGAAAGAAATAGAACTAATAGGTTAGTCAAAAAGTTTTGAAAGCGATATCTATGGAGCAGTAGAAAACCAAAATTTCCATTTTAATATTTTATCTTTCATAAGAACGTACTCAAAATTTCATTTCGATCTGTCAATTCATTATTTGTTTACAAGCCATTTGAAGTTGACGTATCAGTGTATTTTTTAACAATGGAAAAATCCGAATATCGTGCAGTGATTAAATTCTTTGTTTTGGAAGGTTTATCGGCTACTGAGATCCATGCAAAGATGGTGAAAGTATTAAAGGAGTCTTCTCCTTCATTTCCAACCGTTCACCGATGGGTTTTGGAGTTTAAGCGTGGCCGTACAAGCGTTGAAGACGATCCACGCTCAGGACGTCCAAAAAGTGCATCAACACCAGAAATCATAGCGAAAATACAGGATATGGTTTTGGAAGATCATCGATCGACTGTGGATGTGATAGCTGACACCATAGGCATCTCACATGGAACAACATGGCATATTTTGGCTGAAGTTTTGGGTTTCAAAAAACTGTGTGCACAATGGGTGCCGCATTTGCTAACAATGCAACAAAAACACGTTCGAATGCGACTTTCTGAGCAACATTTGGAGCAATTTCGAAAGGACAAAAAGGATTTTCTGCGTCGATTCATCACTATGGATGAGACTTGGGTCTACCACCATGATCCTGAATCAAAACAAGAGGCTAAGGAGTGGTGTGAACCAGGCACTTTGGCTCCGAAGCGAGTCCGTGTCCAGAAATCGGCCAAGAAGGTGTTAGCGTCAGTTTTTTGGGATGCAAAAGGAATTTTATTGATAGATTATCTCCAAACTGGTAAGACAATCAACTCTGATTATTATTGTGACCTTTTGGACCAGTTGGATGAAAAAAATTGTGAAAAAAGACCCGGTTTGAAGAAGAAAAAAATCATTTTTCATCAAGACAATGCACCTGCTCACACAGCTCAAAAAACCATCGCGAAAATCAGTGAATTGGGGTACGAATTGTTGCAGCATCCACCCTATTCGCCAGATTTAGCTCCCTCTGACTTCTGGCTGTTCTCACACCTCAAAAAATTCCTTCGTGGAAAGCATTTTTCATCAAACGAAGAGGTTATAGCCGTCGTAGAGGAGTATTTTGCAGGCCTTCCAGAAAGTCACTTCCGTGATGGGACAACAAAGTTGGAAGATCGTTGGACCAAGTGTATTGATCTTATGGGAGACTATACTGAGCAATAAAAGTGATTTCACCCCAAAAAAAATGTATTTTCATTTCCGCTTTCAAAACTTTTTGACTAACCTAGTATAAGGTCAATTTCTTCTTTATCTACTAAATTGGTTGTTTCGAATCAATCCAATAGAGCGAAGTTTTACGATAGAGCTTTCGCCGTTGCTGGTCCTGTGGCGTCCTGTGGCGGTCTACCTCTTAGTGTTAGAGGTATAGGGGGCGTATGTAGCTTTAATAAGCAATTAAAGACATCCCTTTTTGGGAGGTCTTATCATAATTAATATTAGACGAACATTACACAAAATACTACACTTCACCTAAACACACACGTGTTATTATCACACATTGACAGATATACAAAAGTTCCTTTGAAATTCGTCTTATTTTAGCAGTCTTCTGTTTTGGCAGTCTTCTGTTTTTTTAACAAATATTTATCTGTCAACAAAAGAGGGTTCGTTTATCGAGCTAGAGCGCCCTTAAGGAGAGTTTGCTCTCTAAACTGCGCTTTATTTCTTGTTCTTTTATTATTACCAAATGATTCAAAAGAGAGGGTGATGTGTGTGCGATGTATGGGTTAATTTAGAAAAACTGAAGGAAGTTGATGAGTTATGTTGTCTGGGAAGTATATTTACGTGAAATGGGCGAGTCGAAAGGGACATTGAAAAATGTTAGCGACAGGAAACAAGGTAAATGAAGTACTTAATGTCAAATACAAAAACTAAAATTAACAGTAGCAAAAATGACAATACAAAATATTGTGTTGGTGCCCATTTTGATGTATGGAAGAGAAACTTGAACTTAGTAAAAGAGAGATAAGAGTAAAATTAATGTTGTGGAGATGCATGCACTAAGGAAGATTCGTCGAGTGTCAATGTTTGAAAGAAAGCAGAATAAAGACATCAGAAATTAAAACGTGGATAAAATGGATGTTTTAAGTGAGAGGGAAAAAAGGATCTTAAAGGTGTGCGTATAAGAGGTGGATCGAGGGAAACTTAGCTGAACCAAATTTTAAGGAAGGTTAAGTGAGAAGTATGAATATTAGAAAGTTGTGCAATGCATAAATGTGGAGAAGGCGTAGGTTGTGAACCTGGATAGAAAATATTGGAGATTTGTTCTCTCTACCTAGCCTAAAAGGAACTAGGCGTTATGATATGTATGTATGTATTTGTGTATTTGTTTGTGGGCACCGAAAACGATTTAATAAACGAAATATAAATAAATATATTGAGGAAATTTGATATTTCGGTATCTATCATAATTTTACGATTCTCGGGAAAAGGAGATGTATTATTATTTTCGGAAAATTTATATTTATATGATACCGTTGTTAATCAAATTGAATTCAACTCAAGAATGTTTTTGGTATATCTCATGTATGAATACTTTTGGTATATCTCATGTATGAATTAATCTAGATTTTACTTGAACATTTCACTACTCCCTTAACTTCAAAGTTTTATTTATGTATATATCACTTCATTGTACAACAATGGCAATTTCTTCCGACCAACCAGACAAATGATAATAAAGGAAGATACATGGTCTCAAAAATAATCCAAATCAATATTATTTTGTACAAAATTCACGAACAAATTACATAATAAAAATAAAAATGAGATATCATCAATCTAAATAAAAAAGAAGGAATGATGGAGAATAATGGAAAATTGGGAATAAAAAACGTTACATTACTGACTTCAAATTAAGAGTTTTTCCATGCCGATGACGAAGCAAGTATAACCTTATTTGCTAACTGGTTCCAAAGCCGCACTGCGTGGACAGTAAATGACGACGTATACAAAAAGGAGAGCAGTGAACTGGGAAAATTAATGAACAATCTCTGCTTGAGCGTAGGTAGGGCAAGCCCATGAAGATGCTGAATATTCTCTGCGAGATAGGACGGGGCGGGGCGCCTTGTACAGTTATGACGACTTGATTCTGCGATTTTTAAATTAAATGCGCAACAAAATATTGAATATTGATAAAACAATGAAGCGTTTTGAATCAAAATATGTGTGACGACTTCTGTGGTTTAGACGCTGGACTTCTATACGGGGGTTTCGGGTTTGTTTCTCGATGGTACTCAACAGTAAAAAAAATCAGTTTCGATAATAATAAAATCAAATAGTTCACCTTGTTACAATACTCGCACGCACTATATTTTTGTGAGTGTTGTTATATCTTCCCTTGTAGTATTGCCAATACGTGCAATGACGAACTCAGAGGTCTGTACCTACTCCATTTGTTCTTAAGACTGAAGGCTCCCGACTACGCATTTAAATAATATTTAACATATTATTATGTTCAACGCCAATTCGGTAAACGGGCACCTTACGGATGAAATAAGTCAATGTGTGTGTTGTTTTGGATAGTACACTTTTTATTTTATTCATATTTGATGTGTGCTTATATAAGAGCTAAATCATTTTAAAAATATTACATAAAAATAAAATGACTTAAATTTTGTTAACGTAATACATTATAACAATACTCTTCATATTGTTAACGTAATACATTATAACAATACTTTTCATATTGTTAACGTAATACATTATAACAATACTTTTCATATCGTTAACGTAATACATTATAACAATACTTTTCATATTGTTAACGTAATACATTATAACGATACTCATCATATTATTAACATAATACATTATAACAATACTTTTCATATTGAATTTTCTAAATTGAAGAATAAAATATTTACCCAGCTTCTTCGTATTAACTTCTTATTCTTTTGATGTTTTAAAGAAGGAAGTCTCAGTATTGTTTTGAAAAGCAATAGGAAACAAATAAATACTTATAAATACTAAAAATTCAAAACCTTGGTCGATCCCAATTGAGGAATTTCAAGGTGATATTTTAAAATATTTTCAATTCTTATTCAACATTTAACTTTATTCCACATGGTTATCATCCAGTCAGATTGTGATGTATCCACTAAAAAGCACGTAAAAACATATGATACACCAATTATGTCTGAAAACCTGCCCCATTCAATTAAAAAAGTTTGATATTCATCAAGCATTGAAAAGCCCAGAAAACGTCCAAACGAAACAGTTTTGAGTTAAATATAAAAATAAATCTATAACAGAACCTTCATAACATTTATGTGACATTGATACTCTAGTTTTTTTTTTCTTTTTTTTACCGATCAGGTTAGATTTTCCCTTGAAAATGTTTCTAAATATTCTTCCTTAGAAGTGGGTCAAATGTCCTTGAGAAGCGGACAAATTTAACATTTTTTTTATGATTAAAGCTATTTATATAAATGAGACATATTAATTTGCTTTATTAAAAAAATTAAGAGTTATCGTACTATTTTGCTGATTCAAAATACAGAAAAGTTTGACATATTTTTTCTCTTAAATTTTGACACTACATATTGAACATAAATATATCAAAGAGTAAAAAGCGTTTTGTAGAATGTGTGGAAAACTATGTATAAAGAATAACTTACGTTGTTATCCAATTTTAGGTATGAAAATGGTTGCATATATATGGAATTAAAATAGTTGTCTGATATGCCTTAGAAAATGTACCACAATATTAATATGTGTAAGGAAAAGTTAAACATGACGAAAAAAAGGCATGAAAGTAAGACAAATTACGTTAAAATTAAAGCGTTGCATTAAATACGTAGAAAAACAGTGTAAAATAGAACAAAAAATGATGAAATTAAGAATAAATAAGGATTTAAAAAAGGTACACTCTTTAAAATGAAGAAAAAACCTTGAGATAAACGACCCAGTAGAAAGAATGAATTATGAAAATTTTCTGAATATAATCCATTCTAGTCGTCAAGAAGGTACTATATATACATAAATGTTATATGGGAGAGTGCCTAAAAAATCATGAAATTACCAAATTATTTGAGAGAAAAGAGGGAGTTCTTTATAAAAGGAAATTATGCATAACGAGGTGTATGTAATGTAGCAGAAACGTTTGCACCAGGATATAATGAAATTGAGATACCCAACAGTGATATACAATATTATGGAGTGATGGTGATAATGATCACATTATTTGTATCAAGTATCACGTTTACATCCTAGGCTGAATTCAAAACAGCTAGTGCAAAATTGTTAGAACATTTGGATTTTTGTGCTGTCACATTACATTTCTATCGGAGATAACTGTCCTGACGCATTACATTTCTACCGAAGATTGCTGTCCTGACGCATTACATATCTATCGAAGATTGCTGTCCTGACGTATTAACATACATTTCTAACGTAGATAACTGTCCTGACGCATTACATTTCTATCGAAGTTAACTGTCTTGAAGCATTACATTTCTAACAATAATTATTGTCTTGGTGTACTACATTTTTTTAATGATTACATATCTTACCAACAGTTATTTCAACTTAATAACATTCAATATTTAGATTTTCGACGGTAACTGTAATATAAACCAAATATTACACAAAACTCAACATGGAACAGGAGAAATATGCGTCTTTGAGTTCAATTTTTGATGAATACGAGGCTCACCAGTCCTACTAACATAAAATATTTTCTTAATTATATTTTTCTTCCAGTTCTTTCAATTTATTTGCAGTCCATTTTTAGACTTCCTATACTCCATCGTCCTTGCTGGACCTCGTAGTCGAAGATCCCCTCGCCATTCCAACGTTTATTTAGTAGGAAAGCGATGCTGTGCCACGGAGTTTTTCATCTCTTTTCTCAGAAAGCCGTTGCACACCAGCAAACTCACCGATCACACCGCTGTACTGTATCCAATGGCACACCGACGTAACACGATCGGAGCACACCGGCATGTTCTTTTTTTCCTTTTTTTTTGAAAGAATATCTATGATCGAAGTCATAGGATCCTTATACCCTCGAATACTTGGCGGAAGAAAATGCCTGTGTCATTCGAAGGGAGTAGTATATCGCGGAGTTTGAACCCGCGACCTTTCGCACGGAAATCCAGTGCGTTACCGCGCACCCATGCACTTCACTATAAGAAGTTATACTATACAGATGTAGAAGAGGCTCCCCCGACCATTATTATTTATCCAACACTACAACAGGACGTAAATGAAAAGAGATTTTATTAATTTTATACTTGAATGATTACAACGTGCACCTTAATTTGTTTACAAAGTTAAAATAATGTGACATATTTTATTAAAAATCAGAACTTTCTACATTTTATCAACATGTTGTGCTATTTTGGTGACATATGTTTTTAGATTTTACAATTTTTTCTTCAACTTTAGACCGTTCCGGATAAATCTGGATAATAATTATTATAATACGTTGCATTGATTTAAGTTCTACCATTGAAGTGTAAAATTCAAACATTATTCCTCTCTATTTTCTAGTATATCTTCTATTTTCGATGTCCTGCTAACATTGCATGTATTAACCACTCCTCTTTAAATTATGTATGAACATATTAGTTAACATCTATTAAACAAGCTTTGTAAATGTTTGCTCAGTATTTAATTAAAATTATTCAAGTGTCCGAAGTATTTGTAAAACTACCCTTTCCCCTAGTGACCAAGTTTAAGTTTAATTATTATTCTGCTTAATATAAGCAGTAAGTATTTTAAGAAAATATAGTTAAATATTTAACTCAACCGTAATGTGAGGGAATAATAAAGGACGGTAGTTAAAGAAGAGTGCTGCAGGGGGCCGAGAGGGGTGGAGCAACAGTTTTATGATGATTCCCCGTTATACCTACACCTACCACCTTCCACGTAAAGGCAACTCTTTGTCTCTTTTCATACACCTGCTCGCTTGGCAGAGCCGCTTTTGGATTTTTTGAAATGTAAGCTATAAAATAAAATTAATTAACGAAAAAAAATACAAGAAAAAGTCACTACGTCGAATATCTCGGTATGCACCTTGACCGGCGATTGTCGTGGAAAACCCATCTGAATACTATCAAACAGAAGGGTCAAAAGGGGCATCGGGGCTATTAGTTCGATATTCCACCGACGCAACTTCCTTTCACCCAAAAATACTCTCAACTTCTATAAAACCCTTATCCATTCCATATTGATCTACGCTGCACCCTTTTGGGGTAGTGTGAGCTACACGGATCACCTAAAGCTTTAACGAGTTCAGAAATTTATCGAATCAGAGTATTCAAGATCTCTTTAAAAACTCATCCCAGAACAAACCTTTCCCGACTTCACGCCGAACAGCGTGAAGCCCTCCAACATCACATCCTCGTTTGGACCGTGAAGTTCTATAAAAGCCAACAGGATCATAGCAATTCTCTAATCACTGCCCTGGGGGCTTGCGAGAATGAGTCCGACCTACCTTTTCGTTATAAGCACAGGATTCCAAAACATAATCTGTTGCCTGACTAGTCAACCTACAGGAGTGGTTCTTAACCTTTTTGAAGTCACGGATCACTTTTGATTATAAAATGCGAAGCACCAAAATCTGCAAGGTCATAAAACTAACAATAACAAATGAATGAACATTACTTTTATTTATAAACAAAAAATACAGATTACAAAAAACTAAAAATAATAAAACATTATTATCAAAACATAACATAATATGTGCATTATACAGTCATTCGCTAAACTTCGATCAAATGTTTCATATTTGACGGAGCACTTGTACAACTCTTTAACCATCTTTCCTACATCCAATGCTGAGTCTGCGGAGTTAGGCCGGGTGATAGAAGACCAGGAACTGATGTGAGAGTTCACTACAATCAGCTACACTGTCACAACTGCTACTCATGATGATGAAGTCAAATAAGTTGAATCTAAATTGTTATTCAGTTATGCTACAGAATTTAAATTAATATCTATTAAGGGGTTAATAAACTCCGATTTGGTTAAGTCTTGCTTAAATTTGTAAAAGCCTCGAATATCAGATTTAAAAAAAGTTAATGTATTTAATGGATATGAAAAAAAATTACATCAAGAGCATTTAAAATATTTGCTTTTAAAGCTGTTCAACCATTGGATGGATATTTTTTCTTAAGAACCAATTATAAAATACTGTCAATGATGACGTGGCTATATGTTAAGAACTATGAAAATATACTGACGAACTATGGTATGTCCTTTTTCTGCCGTTGAATAGTTTGCTCTCTAAATGGCGCTATGTAATTTTCCATTTATTTTAATTATTGTTATACACATATTATTGCGTAATGTTTAATGAATTGATGATCTTTATTTTTGGTAAATGTTATAGGTAATATTTTTGGTAAACTAATATGTATAATATATAGGGTTGATATTTTAATTATTTTTAAATGCCAAGTATAACCATACCCAGATGGTCCCATTAATACTTAATTGAAAAAAAAATCAAATCATGTTGTCATTTCAGTAAAAAAAAATGTCTACATGAAAGTGTAATGGATATGCGTGGCGTCTACAGCTCTAGGAAGACTTGAAGACACGCCTTTTTGAGAAATCGAATATAAATTAGAAGTATACACATATATGAGAACTATACACGTACGCTACACCTAAAGCCGAATGTGTCACTATCTATCGCATGTCACAAGATCTAAAAAGCTTCTTTTTATTGGTCTTCCCTTGATGAATGATGAAATAACATCATGAATTCTAGTTTTAAACCATGAAATATATGATAATTGGTTTTTTTATTAACTTTAGGCTTTTTAATTTTTGCAATGAAATAAACAAAGCAATCTCCTATCTAACTTGGCGTATGCCCATCCTTAGGCGGATAAACTTTTGTAATATACTTATTATAATACCAATACATTGCATAGTATTGTTATATAATACATATGAGTAGTATTATCTTTTTTGCTACCCTCGAGCTGAAAAACATACATTTTATCAACAACGTTACGGAGGTCGCAGCTTATTGGATAAGACGCCTAAAAAAATGTTTTTATTTATTTTCACACTTCAATAGGCAAGACATTTACACTCCTCCAACAAACCAGACAAGACTGATGCACATTTTGTGTCAGCGGGCAAAGATAATAAAAGAACTGTTTAAACATAAATAAGTTATTGGAATAATCAAAACCAAATGTTATATCACCTTTGACTGATCAAGGCTTAAGCTTTTAAGTCGCTATTTGAAGCTATCGAAACGAACATAATGCGACTTTTTTTGCAATTTTTCATGAACATTTCTAAGGTAAAAATCTTATCTTGAATTTTTTTTTTATTTGAAGCATGGTTGTTTAAGTGCATTCTTTCCATAAAAGAGCTTTTTGCAGCAGTTCGGCCCTGAAAGTTTTCATCATACAATAAAAACATTACAATATACGGATGTTATATCTGGCTTATAAGACTCGTAAAGTGAGCGCAATGTTTTTTTTTTGATAATATAATCTAAGTTAAAAAAAAAACTACCGAATACAAATATTATTATATCGAAGTAGATAATATTTGTTTTATTTCCAATTTTATAATATATTCTACGATATATTATTTACCGTAGTTGACAATTTAAAAACGGTTTAAAGGTTTAGGTTTAAACCTTCTTTTTCATGTATCTTATTTGATTATTCTGAACATATTTTTTCCATTGAATTGATAAGCTGAACTGCGACACATATTTATGATACTATTTATTTCCATGTAAACACACTGGCCGGATTTATAGCTTTAAAGCAATTTCTTCCAATCAACCAGCTTTTGTTTCATAATAATTATTTATATCCATGACTGTCTCTTTGATATAGTGTGTTTAAACGGAATTTGATGAAAAAACTTACGAAAATTAAAATAAAAGATAAATTCTCGAAAAAAGTAGGGATTTGATCGAATCGTAAAGAAGTAAAGCAGAATAATATATTAAGATCAATAGTGTTTCTTCAGTTTATTCTAAAATATTGAGAAGGATGTAGTACATTTGATTAAGCTAAGAAGATCGTCCCGAAGTCCAGCCGAGTGAAATGCAAAGGACGATGTATGTTACAATACGTAAAAGCCATTGAAGTCTGGCACGATATTCAGATATATTATCATTTTTTTATGTGTTGACAGAATACAAATATTTTAGCATCTCCACTTTACCCAATAACTTCTCCCTAGGGAATATATGCGATTTGGGAATGTGTCGTAGTTTAGGCTTATGATATCGGGAATACTGAATTATGCAGCTACTCGTATCAATTTGAATAAACGGTAAATTTATGTTAATTGATAAGTCATAAAAAAAATGACGACGTATTCCCTTGACCATTGTGTGATACCGCTAAGATCGCGATTCACGAGATTCGAATCAGGAGATATAATATATCTCTTGACCAGAAACTACTGTTAATGTATTATATATTTTACCTACGGTAGAAGTGATAGCCTTGTATCGAATGTATCGGAAAACAACATGTGACAGAATAAGAAAGTATAAATTTAGGTAATAATGCAGATTAAAAGAAGATCCAGTGTTTAAGACGAAGAAGGTGGCAAGAAGATGGTTCGGCCACGTAGATAAAGTGAATGATGGAAGATTTACAAATGTAATCTGCACAAGTAGTACAGAAAAAAATTGGGAATAGAAAATCAATACTGAAAAACCTTGACACAACCACATGTGTCAAATTTTGAAAGAGGGAAGAGTAAAAATCCTTAATAATTAAAGAGAATGCAATTCCCATCCAAATACCATTTTTTTTTGAGATTTGTTTTTATTTTTGTTTTTTTATTTTTTCTCAAATATTGTTTTCGTACAAACATATTATAATCATGCTATTTCACTGTCGGGGTAGGCAGAAAGGATAAAGCGCCAGCTCTCTTACATCCATACAACCTTCTCATATAACTCTTGAGAGTTTTCTGACTTTCTTGGTTTCTTTCTTTCAAAATATGATACAATTGATCCAACCATACTTTCCTTGGTCTTCCTCTATCAAGCCTTCTACTCATATTTGCACTTTATATTGGTTTTATAAGTCTTTATTCATGCGATCTACATGTTCAAACCATCATATAGTGCTCTTTCTCCATCATCTTACTCAAATCATCAGCCTTAAGTTCAAATTCATCATTTATAACTTCATTCCGTATTGTCTTAAAGTGTATTGTTTTCAAATATTACGTTAAAGATACTGTCATAGATACCAATAGTAATTATGAAACAAAAGCTGGTTGATTAGGAGAAATAGCTTTTAAGCAATAAATCTGCCAGATGTATTTGTATCAAAGTGTTTGACAAATGTATAAAATATTGTTGATTTAAGTTTTCCTTTGGAACCACTGAATACATCCACATTTAAAATAGTGTAACAAAATTATTTATCGTTCAATATTGTATTGTATTACGATTTCGTTGTATGCATAACAACCTGGCGGACTTATTATTATGTAGAAAACTCATCCAGAAAGATGTTAAAAAGGCCTTATGTGAAAACCAGATCGGAATCCTTTAAAAAAACTGAGTTCCAAGGGGAATAGAACCCGTAACCTCCGGGTTGGGATACAAGCGTCTTACCAACAAAGCCACAAAGGTTGTTAATATTCGTATATCGAGTTCCACTAAGTTAAAACCGAAACCTTTGATAAATAAAAAAAATGTTAAGATTAAAAGAACATCGTCGACACGTGTAAATAAAACTTTGCAGCTATCGCTTTTATCCAAGAGGAAACGAGCAAAGCCGCAAGACGTGGGGCGGAAATTGAGGTGAGGAAAGTAAGTACGAGCAAATGGTCGGCCGTTTGTTATCTGCACGGAAGCACTACGCTACAAGTAGTTGGTAAACGGTGGCTCATTTGTTACATTAAGAAAAAGGTTCCCCACACTACGAGTCGATTTCTTTACTCTTTGGGTTTGTTAGATTAATTTCATCGGATAGTATTACTTCATACAAGAAGGCGCTGAACTGGTTGAACGTGAGAAAAACACGTCAAATTCACATACTGTCTCTATGGTACAATATTGTTAACTGTCCCGCAACCCCCTCTTATCACGCCGAAATTTTTCAGCGTCTTTTGGATCGTTTATTACTCTTATTTTTTACGTCGTCCATTACTGTTCATGCAGTGAGACTCTGGAACCAGTTATAAACCAATATTTGACTCGCTCGCTTTAAGAAGCGACTGAGACAACTCTTAATGCCTAGTCAGTAATATAACGTGTTTTATTCCTAATTTTTCTTTCCTCTCCACCATCCTTTCCTTTTTCTTTGATTGGCGATATCTCATTTTTACTTTAATTTGTTTATATCCGTGCATTTCATAAATATGAATAATATTTTGAATATTTCTTGTGACCATGTAACTTATTTTTTATTTACTTTTGTCTGGTTGGTGCAAGAGATTGTCGCCTGGCAGTAAACCCGCATGATTGTATTTACAAATAAATATATAAAAATAATAATGCAAACACCGAGGTACTAAGTCGAATAGGTGTTAGTGCCAAAAGATTTTCTATCTGGGCTATGAGAATACTATATTTTTCTAAAATTGATGTACAAAATTAAGGGTCGACGCGGAATCGTTAGAAGGGGCCTATCATGGTTTTGCGACATCCGTGAATAAACATGTATCCAGAGACTTGAGGAGCTGTTCAATGCCGCCAAACACAGATATATTTTCGAAAGAGTGATCGCCAACGTAAAGGGGACCGGGCATGGTACATAAAGAAGAACAGATTTTTTCTAGATTTATCATTTTTGGTGTATTTTTATATTGTTCCAAGAACTTCTACTTACTGATGTTGGGTCCTGTACGTCTTAAGAGACGGAATTGAATTGAAAAAATATATTAAATTACTCAGAATACCCTTTTATCCTTACTTTCCTTTGTCTCTCTTTCTTGTACTAAAGCCAATTCCTTTTCTCTAGTCCTACCATTATTGTTAAAAAATAAGTCATTTTGAATGAAGTCAGACTAATAAAATAAATATGCATCGCAATTTTTTAGTTTAAGGCATGGTAGACAAAGGTCAATGAAAGTAACACATCGATCAATAAGTCCCGGGACTAACTACTAAAACAACATTTGTTTGCCAAAATTCTTCTTTATTCATCAACATAGTTTCCTTCAAGAGCGATACATTCATTCCAACGCTTTCCTAACTTTTCTATGCCAGCCGTGTAGAACGATTTATCTGTGGTTTCAAAATAGGCGCAAGTTTCGGCAATCACTTCTTCATTGAAGCCAAATCTCTTGCCCTAGAGCATCTTTTTGAGGTCTGTGAACAGCCAATAGTCGCTGGGGGCCAAATCTGGAGAATACGGTGGGTGCGGAAGCAATTCTAAGTTCAACTCATGCAATTTGGCCATCGTTACCTATCGACTTGTGACACGATGCATTGTCCTGATGAAAGAGAACTATTTTCTTCTTCATATGGGGCCGTTTTTTGCAATTTCTGCCTTCAAACGCTCCAATAATGCTATGTAATATTCGCTATTGATGCTTTTTCGCTTTTCAAGGTGATACTTGAATTTAAATAAACATTTTTTTGTAAAATCTGTTATGAATTAATACAACTTTGCGTATTCAAGAAAAACTGTTTGGTGGGAAGCAATTGCTGTATAGCAATAAGTCAGATCTAAGATAAAATAAAAAATACGATGGATATTTATACAGATATATAAACTCGTACTATCACGCCGTTTCCCTGTAGGGTTAGGCTGAGAGGAGAGAGCGCTTGACTATCCTTTCGCTACACATATTTTTCGCCTATTCTACATCCATACACCATGTCATACAACACATACGATATCTCTGATTTTTTTTCAGTTCCGTCTTCTAAAAGATCATTTATTTATCCAACCATGCTTTCCTTGGTTTTCCTCTCACACGATTTCCACTCATATTTATGTGGAGTTAAATTGGCCGTTAAAAATGCATCTCATCTTTTACTTTTTGTGCTAACAGCCCATTTTTAAACGTTTTTACATATTTCTCAAGTGGTTTGGAAACGTGTATGTTAATTAGATGTTTAGAATAAGGGCGCTCAAGAGCAAGGTCTTCAATGTATTGGAATATCAGTGCACACAGTTCTACAACATTTACCTAGCAAGGTGCTTCAATCTGTGAAACTCTTATCTGGTTGGTTGGAAGAGATTGTCGAATGTAACTTATTTTGCTATCTGTATACTTGACAATAAATAAATTAATGCAACTTAAATATATAAAAGTATTTCATTTTCACGTTACTAGAAAGATTTGTAATGAACAAAATTTTGTTTCTATGTATTATATTACAATATCTTATCAAAAAACTTTGACACTTTACATGAAGCCTATTCCATTACATCGATTTAACCACTTATAAAGTGCGATGAAGATGATTAGACATGCTTGCTTGATTTGCCCCAAAAAACGGTTAGTGTTTAGAAAGTCAGACGATCTCAGTATACCACGTCTCCCAGAGGACAAGTTTCCACAATGCAATCATGCAGGGTGGTGTCAACATTGCGATCTTTTGACCAATATATTAGCGTATTAATTGCACAATCAAATACCTCATGTTTAGTGTTATCTTAATTTTTATGTCCTCATTCCTTAACGATCTTAAAAAGATTCCCGTGACCGAGTTGAAAAGAAACCTGTCTGCAACCTGGGTGTTGCGGGTTCGTTTCCCTTTAATACCATTTTTTTTCAAATTGTTTTTTAGATTCAGATTTTTTTTTAAGATCTCTTTAACATCTTTCGGGTTGGTAAGAAGAGGTTACCACATGGCAATAAACCCACCAAGTAGTACAGTATACAATGAAAGTACTATATAACACAATATATTCAAATAACCCTGAGAAAAGTCACTCAAAAAATAAATTTAATTTTCGTAACGTATTTTTAGCTTTGATGATATCCACGTGGCTTGAATAAATTTCCAAAAATAAATTGACTTATATTTATAGCAAGGTTTTCAAAGTATTTTATATCTTACACACTTATTTCAAAATATGTTGTTGACCTTTCAAAATCCCAAAAATGAATAAATACACTTCATGCCTATATTTTCAATGATATCTCAAAATTAAGTACTTTTTTAGAGAACAGACTGACCTCAAGAGTACTCTTAGCCACTATTGACATCAAAAACATTAAAAAATCTATGAGTTATGTTTAAGGATAGGAATGTGATAGCTGCGACCATTAGATTAGGAGTTTCCACGCATTTTTCATATATTTTGAAAAACATGTTTGGTAAGAAAACAGCAGAAAACCTACCAACGGAAGACGAATTATATAGAAACCTTTGTAGAGCATCTGATATGTAGAAGTAAGCTATGCACATCTTATACTTCTTTTGTAGAGCATCTGATATGTAAAAGTAAGCTATGCACTTGTGCACACCACCATAAAACCTCCTTTTTTTAATATTTTATGCATTCACTTTTGATGTTTTCATTCCGCATTTTTTATAAATTTACAATAAACCCTTTTTTCTCAGTGGTACGCATCTACACAACATTAATCTCACTTTTATCCTTCTTCCAAGTCAAAGCTCACATCCATGCGTCAAGGCGTGCACCAGAACACTTTTAAGTATTGTAATTTTTGTTTCTTTAGCGCGCTTGTTGTACGAGTATATCACATTGAGCGATTCGTTTACCCTATTTCTTGATTCTATCAACCTTTCAATGTTTCTTTGGACTTGCTTATCACACGTATAGCAGTTTTTTTTCACAAAAAAAATGTTCCCCTATTTAAACACTAATGTACAATTTGGAGTATTTTTGGTTAGATAAAAAGAAAACAGAAATAATTAGACGAATCAAATAAAGATTGCCAAAAACTGTACAGCCGTTTGGTAAATAAAGTTTGGTAAATCACCAATTGAAAAAAATCATCTGCATTATGAGATAGGAGGTGTTGTAAAGAATGTTATTGGCTAAACTAGCAAACAGGAACAGGTCATTGAAGGGATATATCTGCATTATGAGATAGGAGGTGTTATAAATAAGGTTAATGGGTAAACTAGCAAACAGTAACAGGTCATTGAAGGGATATATCTGCATTATGAGATAGGAGGTGTTATAAATAAGGTTAATGGGTAAACTAGCAAACATGAACAGGTCATTGAAGGTATATATAACCTTTTGAGTCGATTTTCGAAGCAATAATTCTTCGAATTCATAAAATTTTTTGAGATAATTTTTCATCAAGGTACCTCTCGATAAATTCGGACTAGCAATGTGGACAAATTTTAGAGCTTGGCCGAGAGACATTATTTTAAACCTCATTCATTGAGATTTCAGGAAGGCACGGAACTCGTAGTTTGTTATGACACCTATTGGAAATACTAGCGAATAGCATGCGAAGAGGTAACAATGCTCGCAGACGTCTAATGCGTGAAAATATTATTACCAGACGATCTTTTATCATACAATGACCCTTTTTTACTTTTTTTATTCGGGAGCATTCGAGTTGAAGTCAAACGTCTTTCCATGTGAGTCGAGGAGGTCACCGTCCGTTATATGTATCCTTTTTTTATAGGAACATTAAAAAAAATCAATCTGGAACTGAAAACAGGTGAAAACAGCACCATTGGGGTGATTAAATATTACTTAAGTTGCTTGATTGTTAATTTCGTATTATCTAGCCATAAAACTGGTTCAATTTTCGATTTTGATCAAAATACAATTTTAATTTATGTTTTTTAATATTTCAACTTTTTGGCAGGTTATGAAATATATGTTATGCAAAATAAATTTTTGTTGTAAACAAGTGTTTTATTTATTTATATAGAAATTTTAAAAGGTCAGCTTTTTACGTAAAATAAACATCTAAAATGTTCGTAGTCTTCAAAACAAAACAAACTCATTCCAAATACAGTTACAACAAAATTCAAGGTAAACATGTGGAAATAACGATAAATTATTCAGTTTTAACGAGAAAAAAATTTTTTTGACCAGAAATAGTTAACGGTAAAAAAAGAATAGTAATATTTAAACAAATATTAACCAAAACCAAAAAATCCCATTAAGTTATTTTATCGGAGAGCCTAAAAAATACTTAAACAAATAATATTAGAGTTTTTAAATGTTTTTACATAGTATTTTAACCCTTTAAAAAGTTTCAGTAACAAGAACTAATGAACAAGGTAAAATATTAAGTTTTATAATAATTCCTTTAATGGATATTCGTTCAGAAAATTCATTTTAGCGTGTGACGATAAGACAAAACTTCAGACAAATATTCTCTTGAAAATAACGTTCCCCTTAAAAAATATTATTTACAACACTCAAAAATCAATATTTTATTAGATAATAGCTTTTAGACGAAAACATATTTCATATTGCGTTTCTGCGCTTAAAAAAGTAGTTTTTTTTTCTTTTTCATTACAAAATTTACGTATTTATTATTGACTAGTACAAACACTTTACAACAAAAATAAGTGGCATCAATTATGCCATTTGTTTCCAGTAAAAGGCAACAGATATCGCCCTATCATCGCGTCCTGCCCTGATTCCTCACAAATCAGCATGTGTTGCGAGTCCTGTATAGACATACTCGTAGTTAGGATTAATGTAATATGTACTCTTTACACGATAGGCAAATGAGGAAGATGTATAAATAAAATAGAGATGTATGATATACTCCTATGTGGTTTTGATAAATATATATATGGTAAGAATGATACACAAATGGGTATATGGATATAGGGAAATGTGTGCGTGGATAGCAAGCTTTGATGATGTCTTCCCACTTTGTACCCCAGAAATGTGTGCGTGGATAGGAAGCTTTGATGATTTCTTCCCACTGTGCACACCAGAAATGTGTGCGTGGATATGAAGCTTTGATGATGTCTTCCCACTCTGTACACTAGAAAAGTTCTATTACCTTTAATATTTATTTAGACTATTATTTTAGTTGTTTATTCTGCAACCATTTTAAAGGAATGTAAAAATAATAAGTGATATTATTTATGCTGATGACACTGTTTTTAAAGAGTTGACAAATGTTACTGGAGAGAGTTAAAACAGTTTGTAATGAAAGGAACTTGAGAATTTGTATATCAAAAACTAAATGTATGCTAAATACAGACAATAATACTTCTTGATATAAATAATAAAGTTGTTGAGTGAGCCCATCAATATGAATATCTGAAATGTCAACTGAATGGTCAATAAGATCAGTTTCAAGAGATCAAAGTAAGTTGTTTCTTCAAATGTATGATATTGTCTCCAAAATTTCAATCTCGGCTTGTGTACCAAATACGAATTAGCATCGTATTTTCTTCACTACATGTGCTGCGTAGTTGTTTATGATGTTTTATCATGGACATTACTTGTGTCTCCAAAAAGAAACAAATAAAAACTTTTGTAATGTGGTGCTATTAAAGAATGCCGATTGGAGAAAAGAACCTTGGATATATAATGCAAGGAGAAAATATGAAATCCTTCCACTGACGCTGCATAGAAAAATTCGAGGCAGAAGAAGCGCAGGAAGAAGACGCATCTGTTAATTGAGAAACTTGCGGAATTAATATAACTGTGATACCATATATTTTTTACACAACTTCTACCTCAAAGGGAATAATAATGATCGCCAGCCTCCCTTAAGAAGAATAACTTTAAAGAAAAGGAAAACATATTATTACACTCGTATTTATAACAAAAAAATATCATTTCTAATTAGTAACAATTAATTCATTTTGTGAAAAAAATTGTTGCTCAATTTCTCTCTCTGCGTGTTTTCTCAAAAATATTTTGATATTCGTGTACTTGAAAGGATTCGGTAATTTTCTTATACAATATTTTCTTATTGAGTGTTGTTTTTTTTAATTATGTTCCGTATGTATATTGTTCTCCTTATTTATTTATTTATAAGTAAACGGTACAATATACCTTATAACAAAAAATATAAAAGAGCCAGTAGTGAGTGCTCAACACATTAAGTTTGACAGAATATACAAAAAAAAATTCAAAAATATACACAATTACAACAAAAATATTTAGAATGAAACATGCATCAAATCGTAAAATCACACAATACGGGGGCGTCCACAGCCGCTCAGTCCGTACTGCTCAAAAAATATAAACACAATAGAGAGCACGAGAAAAATATAAACACGATAAAGAGCTTTTCAGAGAGTATCAGGTCCTGAACATAGCCAATTTACATCTCAAATCCATTCTCTGGCACTACCATCGAGAGGAGGGGAAGATGCAAACTCAGCAGACACACATGACACGCATGGCAACTAATGAAATGTTCACCATCCCTAGAGTTAAAACCTCTTTTGCCCAAAGGCAATATGCTTATTTGGCTCCCATTACATACAATGGCGTGCCGACTTCAATAAAAGTAAAGGTAGGAAAACCATTTAGACAGTCGATCGGAGCGTGGTTGTTATTGCGACAGGATTTTGAGTACTTGGGCTTTCAGGATGAATGACGAGTGGAAAGGATTTATGTGAGCTCGTGAGTGTGGGTCTCTTCTTGTTGTTTTAATTTTGGATGTTTTTGTATTTGTGTTTCTGTGTGTTTTTCTTTTTTTCTTTTTTTTTTTTGTTTTGAATTTGTTTTGATTTTTATTCTTATGATTGTGTGCGGTATATTGTGGGATGAATATTTTTGGTCTTTCTGGAGTGATAATGTGTCAGGAGTTGAGTTTCGCAAGATGTTTCCAGTTGTAGTTGAGTGTCACTGTTTGTCAGGTTGATGAGAGCGTGCAACGGGGTTTTTTTGTGTTATCAAAAATCGGAAAGAAGTATCGATTTATTTTTTCATGCTAAATATCCTCAGTGAGATACAGGCAAAAGCCTAGTTTACTGGGGATACGACAAATGAAAGGCAAAAAACCCAGATCCATTAAAATTATATGTCCAAATCAAATTACCTGTTGTTTTTTCTCAAATTGTGTATATTTCTTGTCATGTGTAATAATAAAAAAAAATAAAAAAAATAGACAAATCATTAAAAAACAAAATACAAACTGAAAACAAAGTATAAACGACGGAATCAAACTTCACAAATCCGGAAAAAGCTCGGGGAAAAAATTACAAAAATAGTAAAAAAAACAATATCAATTAAAAAGCAGTTCAAAAAAGTCTTCAAAAGTCCTTGAAAGACACGCGGATCCCCCTTTATGTTAAGGCTTGAAATATTCGGAAGCGCCTTTTCAGGCACACCTTATACGTCAGCAAACTAACTCTAAATACTTGTACATCCGAGACCACAACGTACTCATTTTCGATCCTACGGAGTCTAGGTATAGGAGAAAACGCAAAATAATTTGTTCTATGATTTTCACATAGAAATGTATCATGCAGCCTGGTTATTCTTTTCGGAACTCGAATGCTTATCAATTTTAAGAGTTTCGGACAATCAATCATTCCATTCATGACTTTGAAAAATACAATCAAGTTTGCTAATATTCGCCGATCTGAGGGACTTATTAATTTAAGGTAAGATAACAACAAATTATAATTGATATCATTCATATTTAGACCAATTTTAATTGACGTGGCGCAAAAACCTATTTTGGACTCTCTCCAGTGCACTGGAATGAACTGTATAATGGGGAGTTCATATACTAGAATTCTATTTTAATTTACTTCTCACCAAGGCGACGTAAATAAACTAAATCTTAATGTGTTCCTTTAAATGGTTTTGAAACTCAAAGAATAAATCCCAACATTTTCAGACTACTTATGAGTTTGTAAATATGATTTGAAAAAGTGAAACTACTATCAAATATAACACCTAGATCTCGTATCTCCAAAACCACTTCCAATCCATCACAAACAATAGAATAATTAAAATTTACGTGGTTTTTGGCCCTGAAGAAACTGATCTTCTGGCATTTCTTAGTGCTCAAGTGCAGTCCATTACTCTGACACCAAGAAAACAACTTATTGAGACCAGTTCATATTACATTATATCATAACAATCAATTATTAATTTTCCTTCTTCATCGTGTATTCAATGCTGATGGTCGTGGTCATCCGATATGTTTTAAATTTGGTGTACCACCTTTCTGCATTCCTCCTATTCCTAAGTCGTTTTCAACGCATCACTTCTTAAAGAGGATGCTTTTAAATCCTTTATTTTATCCGTGGATCTTGTAGGACACCTTCCTGTTCCCTTTTCCCTAACTGTAGCAGTGATCACCAGCATCTCCAGACTCTTTATTCTTTCAGATAATATATTCAAAATATATAAGGATTTATTTTCTTTGCATGTTATTGAAAGTCTTTCGGTTATGTCTTATCATTCTTGGATTATACAGACGTTGGTGCTCATTACAGAGCGTCCGCCTCAAACACTTCACCTCGAAGAAAACTATCATGTTTATTTAATTCTTTCTCGTCGTCCATGTTTCCTCTCTAAAAAGTGCTTTGGAGAATACTAGAGATTTAACTAGACGGAATGGGTTATTAATTTTGATAAAACTATAATATTACACACAATGAAAATATTTACGTAGCAAGAAAATGTTATAAAGGTACGAGAATACACATATGTAGTCGTTTAAAAATAAAAATTAAGTGCTGGTGATTTAAGTTAAGCTAGCTGATAGTTATGGTATAGAAACTACATTAGCCCTTTACTTCTTAAGTAATACATTTGTATATAAGTATCGCCTTTGACGAATCTGTGTGTCAAAGATGACTTTATCAAATAATAAAAGAAATAACGCGTCTACACACCAGCATGCCGTTTCTCTGTTGAACTTTGCATTGGCCACACAATAACAAATAGTAATACAGTGAATGGTTTCTTTTCAGTCAAAAGGTTCTGGATCGATGGGTGGAATACTTCGACGTCCTTTTGAATGGTAACCAACATGGAGCAGCAAGCGGGAACCAACAAGTAGAATACGACACCACTGATGTTGATGATAATGAGCCATCCCCAACCTTGGCTGAGATTTCAATTGCCATAAAGAATCTCCATAATAACAAAGCACCTGGATGTGATAATCTACCCGCTGAGGTGTTCAAGCATGGTGGCGAGGCTCTCCACAATCATATCCACAAAATCATCTGTGACATCTGGCGCTACGAAATACTACCAAATGAGTGGAATTGTGGTATAATATGTCCCCTGCTCAAAAAAGGAGACCCCATGAGTTGCTCCAATTATAGGGGTATCACCCTTTTAAATATAGCATATAAAATACTCTCAAACATTCTTTGTAATAGATTGCAGAAATACTCCGAATGCATAATTGGAAAATACCAAACTGGATTTCGTAGGGGAAGGTCAACAATAGATCAAATATTTTCACTTAGACATATATTGGAAAAGACTGTAGAGTTCAACATTGATACATACCACCTCTTCATAGACTTTAAGGCTGCCTACGACACGGTCAATAGGACAAAACTCTATGAAGCTATGGCTGAATTTAATATTCCTGTCAAACTCATTAACCTAGTCAGGCTTACAATGTCCAACGTTGAGTGCCGTGTCAGAGTGCAAAAGGATCTGTCTGAACCTCTTAAAACATTTAATGGACTTAGACAAGGAGATGCTTTGGCGTGTACGCTGTTTAATATGGCTTTGGAAAAGGCCATTAGGGATAGCGGCATACAAACAACAGGCCATATATTCAGTAAATCTGTGCAGCTCCTGGCTTATGCAGATGACATTGACATCATAGCGAGGTCGGAACATGAACTTATAAATGCCTTCCGAGCACTATCAGCATCAGCAAAAAACCTAGGCTTAGTAGTCAATGAGACCAAAACAAAATATATGCCCGTAAATGGACGCCAAAACCCAATAAGTCTACAAATAGACAACTTTACCTTCCAAACCGTTTCTGAATTTGTGTATCTCGGTACCATGGTGACAAGTAAGAACGATGTTTCCACTGAAATAAATCGAAGATTAATAGCTGCAAACCGATGCTATTTTGGACTGCAGAGGTAAATGAAATCACGACATCTCTCTAGAAAAACCAAAACTCTACTTTATAAAACACTCATCCGACCTGTGCTCACCTATGGCTCAGAATGTTGGACTCTAAGTAGAGTGGACATGAGGGCTCTAGGGACATTTGAGAGGAAGATTCTGCGCAAAATATATGGCCCCATTTGAAATAACGGAGAATGGCGTATCAGGCATAATCAGGAGCTGTACGGTCTGTATGGAGACCCTACCATAACACAAGAGATTTTAATTGGGAGACTCAGGTGGGCTGGACACGTGCAGCGAATGAGTGAGGAAGACATTCCGAGAAGGCTCTTGAATGGCACACCGGGGGGTCGAAGAAAGCCAGGAAGGCCGAAGCTTCGATGGCTGGATGGTGTCAATAGGGATGCGCAGCTCATTGGCATCCAGAACTGGCGAACAGCAGCACAGGACCGCCAGTCATGGAGGCGTGCTTTAAAGGAGGCCAAGACCCGACCTGGGTTGTAGAGCCATTGTTGATTGATTGGTTTCTTTTTATATTTTTACTATTATTTGATATTTTATGGTATCTAAAACGTGTTATGAAAATATTCGCACAAAGGTGTTATTCTTTGTATTCCTGACAATGTGTTCCTGACGAGGCGTTATTCTCTTTTGACTTGAATTCTCATTCTGACTTGAATTAATGAAATGATGTCTGCAAATAAATGTAAAACCATGATAAATAATGTAAACTATATATAATTCACCAAACTGTTGGCATGGGGAATGCTGCCTTTAACGTTTGAACATATATCTATATTACCATATTGATCCGGCGAAATTTTTAATAAAAAAAAACATGAGCTTGTTACGCAAAAACATGAGCAACGGTCATTGCTGAAATCTGTTACAAAGCTTGATTAATTATTTATCGTAAAACCTGTCTCAAGCTTATAATAATAAACAATTAAATTGCTCATCATAATTTCTCCAACTAATTCATCTAACATCCAAGAACTCATATTATCACACTTCCAATATTCTCAACACTCATTTCCTCCCATACCTATGTAGAGATCTCCAAAAAACTCTTCATTTTTCGATCTTTTCCAGTCGTCTAGTCACCTTGTAACGTTTTTTACCTTAGAAAGCGTGAACTTACAAATATTTTTTTATAATTTTTGTTCTACTTTTTTTCAAGTTGTAACAATGTTTTTATTTCAAGTAAATTGAGGCAGCATTCAGCCAAATGGCAGTTTTTTAATGCAATTAATATCCGACCGTTCTGGGAGACGGGTAAATTGTAAACTAACTGGCGATGTCCGCAATGAAAACTTCAAATAGCAACTTAAGTTAGTGAATCGTGTTCACTTAGAATAGCGCATTTTGTGAGCTTCTGCGCTTAGTTAAGTTAGTTATACTTTGCACCAGTTTGTATTGAAACTTCAAAAGCAAATTCGAAACAAAATTTCCTAGCTCTATGTATTTAATTATTTACAATTGTAATCAACCAACATCACATGCTGATTTTTGTTGTATCAAAAAAAGTTAAATTACGTAAAATCACGATAATATTCAAGGTTAAAAATGATTTAAAAAAAGTTTAAAATTACATAAAATCACGATAATTGCAAATATTGAATATCTTGACTACTTCTGTTTGTAAATAAATAAATGAATGCCCACTACCCGAGACGAGTATTATATTGGGTAGCCAGAAAATATTTTCGCATTTCTTGGATAGTCGTCGCTTCTGTTTCGTGTAAATTTTCGCTTTATGATTTCAAACATACATAATACATATTATTATGAAAGGTAATAATTTGGCGCATTTTTTCGCACATTGTTCTCTGGCGTCATTGTGAAGAAGGAATAAAATGAATTGTTTTTCCAGTGTTTGATGCTCTTTTATCAATACAAAGAAAAACATTCGACACAAATCAAACAAATATATGTGCAATATTGACATGATGTAGAAAGAAATCGTGTGTATTAAATATGGTTGAAAATATCTTAATGTTGATAAGACACTCGAAGATAGTGTTCACTCTGGACTTATCTGCGTCATTTTTCTCCATTGGGTTTCTGATTACTAGTAACAGTTTCATATACAATAATTTGCCTCGATATGCTGTGTATTGGTCCTAGTAGTGCTGATCATTACACTTTTGGGACATGCCATACAATAAGTCATCATATTATCTTTTACGCTACTCGCCATGTTTTCTTCTTCCCATCATCAGCTCACAAAAAGGCTATTTATTGGGAGTCAGGCATGAAAGCTACATAACCAGTACAACGCGAGCGAGCACGTGACACCAAGATCTCGATGCTACAGTAGTTTTTTCTGCTCAAAACTATTTTTTAAATTCAATTATGTTACCACTGAATCTTCAAGCATAATTTTTGCGCAGGGCACAAATTTTCTTTTTACAAACTAATTGTTGTGTAAAGATTGGATGTACAAAGCATTTTAACAGCCATTTAATATTATTTTATGTACGAATACAAGTTTCAAAGGATGTTCATTCACATTTTTACAAATACACTGGTCGGACAAAGAAAAATAAAATATGATAATTAAAAATCTAAAAACTGACAGACTTTCAAGATTAATAATGTTAAGCAATTGAGTAAATTTGAAAAAGAATGTCAATTTATACCTAGCATTAAGTTAACGACCTCCATGGTCTTGTTGTTGAAACGCTTGACTTCCACCCAGAATTTTCTAGTGTGATTCCCAATACTTTCTGAAAATTCTATTTGAAGTTCTATTTGAGTTATATTATATTTGAAGAGCTGGGCAGGTAACAATACAAACAAACACTAGACAATTGATAATGCGGTTACCTCTTCACATGCGGTATATTATTGTCAACATGAACGATGACAAACTGCGAATTACATATCGACTTAAGTAGTTCTAAGCCTGAAGGGTCGATAAATGGAGCCGAAAACAAAATATTCTCCCAGCCAAGCTCTTGAAAATATCCGAATCACCAATTTGAATGTGTGTACGTTTAATATACAAAACAATAAACAAAAATATATTGAGTTTCTGATCGTATTTTTGGAACACCTACTTTTGACATTTTGATAGGGTCTGAATTTCGTCCGGAACGATTTCTAAATATTGGAACCCGATCGGATCATCTGACAATCCTTTCACACTATCCGTCCTAAAACCTTCCGGGACCCAATTATGCAAATAGCCTTTTTGAACGTGTTCAACCAAGAATGAGAAATCTGGCGTTTTTTTTCGTGATAAGGGTTTATTTTCACCAATTCTAAAAGCCGTTTTTTCTAAATTTGTTTCCAAATTGAAACTCATGGTCACCATTCAGTTTTTTTCAGATTAAAACAATAACGATTCTTATAATAAAAGGAAATTTTTATGTAGCGCTGTTCAGATAGCAAACTCTCTTCAAGGGCGTCCTAACTCAGGATTCAAACCCATTCATAAATTTTTATTCAGAACCCTCAAAAAGGATTGTTTTTAAATGATTTTTAAAACTGCACACGCTACCTATATCTCTTACACTAGAAGGCATTATACGCCACAAGATCATTTATGGTAAAATCTCTATCATAATACTTCGGCCTATTGGACTAATTGAGAACAACAAATTTATTAGATGAAGAAGAAATCGACCTTTAAGTTATACTTTCTTTCGAAGGAACATCCCTAACATACATATTCGAAAGATGTAACGGAAATATCACATTAAGGAACTTGAATACAATGAGACAAAGATAGAAATTAATCCGTTGGCGACACTAAAGTCAGTTTAGACTTTTATGAAGCGGACCAATATGGCAATATTTATGTTATGACTACCATATTTAAGCCTAGCAGCTGAATTAACTATAAACGTCTGGCACCTTTGACAACGCCATCTTCTTTCTAATTATTGATTATTGAATATTATCGCGGATGAGCTAAGATGTATTGTTTTGTGCTATGACTTTAACAACCATCATAGTTCAATTTCAACAAACCCTCAAACTTGGCATATATTTAACTTAAATTTCAGGGGTTTCAGATTTCATGACATTTAAGCGAATCAAGCAGATTTAAAAGCGAAATATCTCACAACCTACATGTTGCGCATTAGATTCCCGTTTGTAAAAAGTTTTCTAAAAGAGGTTTGGAGTCTGGTTTTGATTTAAGACTTGTTTAACACTTTTCATGTTAGTATGGAGAGATTGCCACCCAATAAAGTTCTGGAAATAATAAAAGACTGTGGAGTATTTGACGCTGGTATTGTTATAAGATCTTTTTATAATTAACTGGTTCACAATAATATATTAGAGTGTGGCTCAATCATACGTGACCCGACAGGAATCCAGAATTCCCTTATAGTTTTATACAGAACATGAATTATACGTGTTTAATGGGTATGTTTGCATATTACTCATTAAGCGTAAGAACAGATCTACGTACCTGTTTATACAATTACGAATTGCTAAAAAAAAACAAGAAACCCTTTGTTGGTCGACAAACTTTTGTTTGATGGAGGAGACAATTATTTACACCATCGTGAATTAAGATTTTTTTCCTTGCCGTATTAATGAATTGAGCGCACACAAAATAAACTTGTTGAATGAATTTTCCAAAATCGACATCTTGCATATCTACTATGGATAATAATAAGCCCTGTATGTATAAGCTGAGCCAATTTAAAGAGAAGACTGAGTCACATTGTTCCTATTGTCAATATGTTAAATTTAAATATTTAATCATTACTTTTTTCTTGTTATTTGATGTAATTGAATTTACCCTATATCAAATATAAAATAAATTATCAAAATAACAATAAACTCGCCAGGTTTTACTGTACGAGTATACAACGAAAGTGTAATACAATACAAAAGTTGATGGTACTATTCAAGTTAAACTTATCTTCACTTACTGTGGTAAAGGAATTCTCCAATTTGTACCATTTTTAACAAAAAAAATAATTTTGTTATTGTTTTTAAAATTTGATTTATTTATGTTGAAGATTTAATAAGGAGTATATGAAGGCTGAAAATTTAGTGGAAATCAATACTAAAAGTGTCAAAAGACAACGTTAATTTGATTTTTCACTCTACTTATACTAAACAAAATGTTGTCACTATTACACCGTTTAACTTAGCAACAAGAAATAGGTTAAATAAAAATTATAAGAAAAACCACCCAGAATGTGAAGAAAATGGAAAAATATACCTGTATGTGACAGCTATAACAATCTTGAACCCTCGGAGCTTTGTGCTAGAAGAACGTGGTGCGAAGGTGCCAATTTAGAAGCACACTTCCTTTTAGACCACGACACCTAAATCAACATTTGGGTAACTTGGTTAAAGAATAACTATAACTAAACTTAAGAAGATAGATTTTGTCTCGCAGAGGTTATTTTCATAGTGAGCAGAATTGATAAATATTGAAATTGAAGCCAATTTTGAAATCACATTTAAAACAAGTGATTCTATTCAATCGGAAAAGTTAAAACAAGAGTATTGTTAATTTTAAAATAACAAAAGTTTATTTTTATTACTCAGCGTGCAATAGTATTACCAATTAGTGTAAAGATACAGCAAGTAACGTGCATACTCTAGTGATTATTTAACCGATAACTTAATTAACCTATGTGAAGAGTGTAAAGACCAATCAGTGTAAAGATACAGCAAGTAACGTGCATACTCTAGTGATTATTTAACCGATAACTTAATTAACCTATGTGAAGAGTGCAAAGACCAATCAGTGCAAAGATACAGCAAGTAACGTGCATACTCTAGTGATTATTTAACCGATAACTTAATTAACCTATGTGAAGAGTGCAAAGACCAATCAGTGCAAAGATACAGCAAGTAACGTGCATACTCTAGTGATTATTTAACCGATAACTTAATTAACTTATGTGAAGAGTATAAAACAAATTAATCCAGTGTCTTGTTTCAAGTTTTTGATTAAATAATTAAATAAGTTAACGACACTGAAGTGTACTTCACTAATTAAGATAATATTTGTAAAATAATGAATGTTGTAGAAATACGTGCACTGAGAAAAATACATGGATTGACAATGTACGATAGTAAAATGAATGAAGTGATAAGGGAGAAATGTAAACTTAAGGCTGACTTTGTTGAGCAAGATAAAGAAGTCTTCTCTGAAATTGGGGGTGTAGGATAAATGAGTGAAAAAAGAAATAAGAAAGGAAATAAACAGTGCAGATGTGAATGTAAGGAGTAGTAAAGAAGACCAAAGAAAGCACGTTTCGAAAAAGTAAATGACATTTTTAAAGAAGGAAATGTGAAAAGTCAAAAATCGTAGTAGTTATATGAAAAGGTGTACCTATGTATGTAGAAAAGGCAAAATGGGTGTTCGGAGATAGAAAAGTCTGACACTCTACCTATCCCAATAGGAAAACGGTGTAATTGTATGTATGTATTTGTAAAACAAAAAATATATATTATATTTTCCTTGTAATACGTATATACTCGTATTTTAAATAAGGGTAATGAAAATATTAATGTGTAGCATAAAGACACAGATAAAACAAAAAATTAAATACAATCAACAATACAAGACTTGAGTAGGAGAAAACTAAATATTTTTTGAGTGGTTCATGTGTTTGCTTTCATAAGTGTTTTTTAGGATCTCGGAATTCAATTCTGAAAGCATCGTACAAGACACTACAAAATGTAAAAAAAATATTTGGTATTTCTCTTTTAGTGGTACTTTGCAGCATTTTGTAATAATTCCCCATCACCGCTATTCCTTGAGGCAATCCCAGTAATATTCCCACCCTTCGCCTTGCCACATTATCATCTGCTTCGGTTATACCCATACTAAATCTGGAGCTCTCAAACTTTTGTTTGTCACCGTGGATCACTAGCGGTATAAAAATGATCGTGCTAACTATGAAAGACCCGATAATAACCATGGAAAATAGGACAAGAAAACCAGACTATTACATTGGATAAAGTCAATAACCTCCAAATCTAAAGCTACTGGCCATCGAGGTCTCTGGTCAATCTCATGATGCGCTATCAACCACCCTTTTCATGAGTACTGGCGTATTAGTTTAGAATATTTAAACCTTCCTCACGTTGTCTTCCCATTTGTTTCGTGGATAGGCCCTTCTTTTCTCTAGAAGTCTTTGAATTGATTATCTTTTAGAACATATCATCCCAATACAGTCTTTTATTTCATCACAGGGTTTATATTTGGCTGTCGGAAGATGCCTCTTCGCACAATCAGCGGTCCATTAAATAAAAATATAAATCATTATTTTCGTTTGAGAACCATTGATGTGGATAATAGAATATGTCAGATGAAGCTGAAGATGTAGCCATTACAGCGGTGGGGGCTTCCATCAAGATATAAATTGTTAACACAAGAAATGTCGCTCATATCATGAATTCGTCTTTTTAAATTTTCTAGACAAATTTTTATGAAGTAATATTTATTTCTTTTTCTCCGTTTCTCTAGATCAAACTGAAGTAAGATTCCATTTTGAATTACATTATGAATATTACCATTTTCAACTCATATATTGCTTTGATCAAACAAATTACCATTATGTGGATAAAATATATTACTCAACCATTGTTCAAATCGGATTTATTGAGTGGGCTAGAAGTAGGAAAAATTGTTTTGATTGTTGTTCTGCATTGGTTCTGGATACTGCTTTTGATACTGTTAATCACGAAATTCTCTTGCAAATACTTAGGGATAAAGTTAGGTTCTTTGACAATTTCCTATCCTGGTTTGAATCTTTGGCAAGTAGAAAAATATCTATTGTTGTTTATCAGGAAGAATCATCCCAACAATAGTCACAAGTAAGGTGTACCACAAGGCTTAATGTTAGAATGATTTATTTTTATTTTTTATACTAAATACCTCATCATCATCATCATCATCATCAATGGCACTACAGCCCATTGTGGGCCCCGGCCTCCTCCAGCAGTCGTTGCCATTCCCCCCTATCCTGGGATGCACTCCTCCAGCCCCTGATGCCAATCACGTTTGCATCATTCTGCACCCCATCCATCCACCTAAGCTTTGGTCTGCCCACGCTACGTCTTCCTTGGGGCTTGGAAAAGAGTACTTTGTTAGGCATTTCCTCTTCTCCCATTCTTGCTACATGCCCCGCCCAACGTAGCCTCCCAATTTTGATGTATTTTATAATGTTGGGCTCTTTGTATATGCTGTATAACTCCTCATTATATCTCACTCTCCAAGATCCATTTTCCTGTATGGGTCCGAATATTTTTCTGAGTATTTTTCTTTCAAATATTAGAAGGGAAGATTCGTTCTTCTTACTCAATACCCAGCATTCAGACCCATATGTGAGGACAGGTCGTAGCAGTGTCTTATAAATGGTAAGTTTTGTCCTTCTGGACAACAACCGAGATATAAGGTGTTTTCTCAGACCAAAGAAGCATCTATTTGCCATGAATATTCGACGTTTAATCTCGATAGATGCATCATTAACACTTGTCACTATGGATCCCAGGTAGGTGAAGGTGTTTACACGTTCTATTGTATGAGAACTTATATTAATCGTGGTAGGTGTCTGGTTATTACGGGGTGCTTTAGTGGCTATCATATATTTGGTCTTATCGGAGTTGATGCGAAGTCCCATTCTGTTTGCGGCCCTCTCCAACTGAACAAATGTCTCCATCATTGCTTGTGGGGATCTACCAATAATGTCAATATCATCCGCGTAGCCCAGTATTTGGCTTGATTTGTAGAAAATTGACCCATTTGTCTGTACTCCGGATTCTCTTACACACTTCTCTAGAGCCATATTAAAAAGTAGACAAGCTAGTGCGTCTCCTTGACGCAGTCCATTCATTGTGTAAAATGGTTCTGAGATATCATTCTGAATCCGGACTCTACATTGTGATTGGTTCATAGTGAGTCTAACCATCCTTATGAGCTTGTTAGGAATACCCAAGTCCTTCATGGCCGCATAGAGTTGAGAGCGGTTAATGCTGTCATATGCAGCTTTGAAATCGATAAAGAGGTGGTGTGTATCGACATTATACTCTAGGGTTTTTTCCAATATTTGACGGAGAGTGAACATCTGATCTACAGTGGATCTCCCCGGACGAAATCCGCTTTGATATTGGCCTACCAGGTTTTCAGCGTACGGCAGCAATCTGGAGAACAGGACACCGGCAAAGACCTTATATGATGCATTCAGTAGGGTGATTCCTCGATAGTTGGCACATTGCATTGTATCACCCTTTTTGTGGAGTGGGCATATGATTCCAGTCCTCCAATCGTCTGGTACAGTTTCTGAGTCCCATGTTTTCTCCACGATGGTATGGATCATAGCGGTTAGTTCAGTTCCTCCGTACTTAAGTAACTCACCAGGGATATCGTCATGTCCTGGAGACTTACTAATACTAAATACCTCAGGAAGCTGATATGCTTAGGACGGCTTTGATTCAATAGGTTTACCAGGAAAATCCTTTGTTATTTTAAGAGGTTCTGACACATAATGCTTCTAATAGCATTTTAAAATTCTCAAATTAGAAGTCTAGACATAAATTGAAAATGAATACAAGTTTATAGGAAATTCTTAGAGTGGCATCTCCATATAGCCAACACCTTCTGAATGGGGATGTTTTATAATTTATAGGAAATTCTTAGAGTAGCATCTCCTCCATATATAGCCAACACCTTCTGGATAGGGATGTTTTATAATTTATAGGAAATTCTTAGAGTGGCATCTCCTCCATATATAGCCAACACCTTCTGGATGGGGATGTTTTATAATTTATAGGAAATTCTTAGAGTGTCATCTCTTCCATATATAGCCAACACCTTCTGGATGGAAATTTTTTATAATTTTTAATTTTCCAAAACATGGGTAATAAATGTATTTACCACAATTAAAATTATTGTACGGTTTCTTCGAAATTATATAACCTTAGAAAGTTTTAATTTATACGAGAATGCCTTCTAACAAAGGAGATAAAAACTCTTATTAATATATTTGTGGTGTCGCGTCTGGATATCAACACAGGGGCTGGTGGCAGATGATTATTCAAAGTATGTCTGGGGTCATTCAAATGGTTAAATCTCTCAGCACCGTTTCTTAAGTCTTATTATTGGAGGTGTAATCCTAGCGAGGATGTGCATCTTATTTTAACTATAAATGAGCAGTTAAATGTGGTATGTTATTACTTATTATTTAAAAGAAACATGACTGATTTTAGTTAAAACAACTGAAAAAGTAAAGAGAAAACAAAATCGTCAAAAGGTCAAATTTGGTGATCCCATAACTCAACAAAGACCGTAAACCGGAATTCGCAACGCACACCAGCGCGGCACATCAAAACAATGATAATTCTTGATCAAATGTACAAATCGAGTTAGGAAAAATAACTCCATTTCCAACCACTGCCCTTAGGTATTTAAGAAAGAGCGACTCTTCTTCTCAGTTGACATTCTAGATTTGTTGTTCAAAGAGAAGTAGTTTCTTTCTTTTATCTTTGATGCCTGATGGTGACCAAACAAATTGAAGTGTGTCAGTATGATTCTCTGCATTTTTTTATATGAAGATGAAACCACAAATACATTTTTATTCCATTAATCACACTAAACCACAAGAAATGTGTTTCTACTTCCTATCCCGAGGTCTATCTGTGAAGATATTTGAAGAAAGATATCGATGGACGTCAAGGGAAAACTTTCGAAAATATTACGAACTGGTATATTTATTTCTAGATGTGGATAAGACCGATATTCAAAGTTTCAGAAATTGTTAACATTTATTTAATAATATCAAATGTTTATTTGTAATCGAATATAAAAAAAATCAACATAAGGTGGAAAGTGTTGAGCGCGGCAACTTTTCAGAAATTCGCAAAAAGGCATTGTATAAGTAAATTAATACAAAAGAGGACAGAGCCCGAGTCTCGAATGAGATTTATAATTTGGTTACTTTTATTTTTAAAGTGCCGGGTAATTTAATAACTGAAAGACGAGCGAAATGTGACGTCCAGGGTCAGCCTCGTTAATTCATCGCCCATACATTTAATGAAAAAGATAGCAAATGGAAATTTACTTGCTTGAATTAAATACTTTCTCGTATATACCCGATAAGAAAAAAAAATAACACTGAAAGGAAAAAAAAACCTCCATTTGAAAAACAGTATTTTGTCAAAAATATGTCAGGTATTAATTTGTCAATCTTTTGAAATGCTAAGTCAAAGGATATTTTAGACAATTATGACATTTTGAGCAAAAAGTTAAAAGACGTCTAATAATAAAAATAAACGGACAGTTTATACAACGCCGTTTACACTCAAGTGATGGATAGCTTGTTCGGAGTTTCGGTCCGATGGTAGGACACCTTACTCCTTCATCGGATAAGTTCTGACTGTTAAGATATTTATTGGAAATTTTTGGATCTTTTTGGGAATCGGGAAAGGATAGGTTTGTGGTAATTGTTTTGATTTTATGAATGATTATGAGAAATTATAAACGATTAAATACATATATAAATATGATGATATATACATAATATTAAATACAAATATACATAAATTTGTGTCGTCACACACTGTTTTATATTGAATGGGTGAAAAAAAAAAAAAAAAAAAAAAAAAAAAAAAAAATGAAAAAATGAATTGTGAATAAATTATAAGAATGAATATAGTATATGTAGATAAGTAAATGAGTGGGGAAATGTGTGTGACTTTTATAAATATATTAAGGTGTAGAAAATGTTTATTGAAGGTGAGAAATGCGGTTGCCTATGGGGGTAAACTGTCTGCCGGAGGAATTATCGATGATGGGGTGTTCAGAGTGACAATCGGGGGGTCATTTGGGGGGATGATTAGAGTTAAAGAGGGGGGGGTCGGAGGGATGATTCGCAATATTGATTTCGGACGAGTGTGTCTGTAACTGGTGTTCGCGTTGTAGTTATCTAAGGCTTTTATGACTGGGTTGGGATGACGGGATATAGAGCTGTAGAACCTTTCGGCCAGAGCGCGCATATGTTCGGGGATAGTATGTAGTTTGGTATCTGCGTGGAGTCTTGAATTACGGACGATGTAGGGTGCTTTTAAAATTATGCGGAGGGCTTTGTTTTGAATGATCTGAATGTGATGTAGCGTTGTTTTCTTCGCGTGGCCCCAGACCGGAAGGGCGTATGTCAGTTGCGGTCTGACGATCGCTTTATATAGGTGGAGTTTAGTGCGCGTGCTAAGTTTGCTGTATTTACTGATCAAGGGAAATAATGATTTGAGTGTTCCGTGAGCTTTTGATTTGATATTGAGGGCGTGTTTATGCCACGAGAGTCTACTGTCTAATGTGAGGCCTAGGTATTTTACGTGTTTTGACCATGGGACGCTCTGGCCGAAGAGTTTAAGAGTTCTGATGGGTTTGATGTATCTGCGTGAGAAGCGGACTGCTGTGCTTTTGGTGGGATTTATTTTGATCTTCCATTTGGTGCACCAGTGCTCCAGAATGGGAATGAAGTCTTGCAGTCTGTTGTGGGATACGGACTCATATTTCGATGAAGAGAGAGAGGCTGTGTCGTCAGCGTATTGCGCGGTGATACAATGTGTACGTGAAAATTGGGGCATATCGCTCGTGTATATGTTATACAGGATAGGGGACAACAGTGCACCTTGGGGCACACCTGCCAGAATGGGGCGAGGGGATGAATTTATACCGTCTATTTTGACGGAGAAGGAGCGATTTTCAAGGAATGATGCGATGATTTGCACTAGTCTGAGGGGAATACCTGACTTGTGCAGTTTGAATATGAGTCCGTTGAGCCAGACTGTGTCGAAGGCTTTCGCCACGTCTAGTGAAAGGAGGGTCGTGAGGCCTTTGGAGCTGAAGTATTTGATGATGTGTTCTACAACGCGAAGAAGCTGATGGTTGGTAGAGTGTAATGGCCTAAATCCGTGTTGCGAATCTGGGATGATGTTACGTGAGTAAGTTTCTAACAAGAGACGTTCTAGGATTAATTTTTCGAGCACTTTACCTAGAGTCGGGAGCAGACTGATCGGTCTGTAATTTTCAGGGATAACGTGGCTTTTACCCGGTTTAGGGAACATGATGACGTCGGCGTTTTTGAATGGGGTTGGAAAGAATTTATGTCGAAGGCAGGCATTGTAAATGGCGGTAAGGGCGTAAATGGCTTTTTTCGGAAGTTTTTTCAAGGTGAGATTATTGATTTTATCGGGGCCGGGGGCTTTTGCCGTTTACACAGTAAACTTTCTTCAAAGTCGCTCTAGCTCAGAATTCGAACACACAATTATTGATAGATTAAAAAAGATTACAAAACAATAAATATATGTTGAGCATAAGGATAGGTGGTTGCTACAGTTATCAAATTGGGTACATCCCTACATCTGCAGATAAGTTTGGAATAAATATATGTTGAGCATAAGGATAGGTGGTTGCTACAGTTATCAAATTGGGTACATCCCTACATCTGCAGATAAGTTTGGAATAAATATATGTTGAGCATAAGGATAGGTGGTTGCTACAGTTATCAAATTGGGTACATCCCTACATCAGCAGATAAGTTTGGAAAAAAATATTTATAAAAAAACAGCAAAAAACCTACCAATGAAAGACGAACTACGAAAACACCTTTATAGATCTTTTCATGTGTGATACTTATGATTATAGGTGTAGTGTGGTAAAAAAATAATGAATACCTGATATCTGAATAAAATACTGAAGATGGACAGAGAAACCTCTATGGAAATATATGATTTAAGTGTAGTGTGGTATAAAAATAATGAATACCTGATATCTGAATAAAATACTGAAGATGGCCAGAGAAACCTCTATGGAAATATATGATTTAGGTGTAGTGTGGTATAAAAATAATGAATACCTGATATCTGAATAAAATACTGAAGATGGCCAGAGAAACCTCTATAGAAATATATGATTTAGGTGTAGTGTGGTATAAACATAATGAATACCTGATATCTGAATAAAATACTGATGATGGCCAGAGAAACCTCTATGGAAATATATGATTTAGGTGTAGTGTGGTATAAAAATAATGAATACCTGATATCTGAATAAAATACTGAAGATGGCCAGAGAAACCTCTATGGAAATATATGATTTAGGTGTAGTGTGGTATAAAAATAATGAATACCTGATATCTGAATAAAATACTGAAGATAACCAGAGAAACCTCTATGGAAATATATGATTTATGTGTTGTGTGGTATAAAAATAATGAATGCCTGATATCTGAATAAAATACTGAAGATGGCCAGAGTAACCTCTATGGAAATATATAATTTAGGTGTAGTGTGGTATAAAAATAATGAATACCTGATATCTGAATAAAATACTGAAGATGGCCAGAGAAACCTCTATGGAAATATATGATTTAGGTGTAGTGTGGTATAAACATAATGAATACCTGATATCTGAATAAAATACTGATGATGGCCAGAGAAACCTCTATGGAAATATATGATTTAGGTATAGTGTGGTATAAAAATAATGAATACCTGATATCTGAATAAAATACTGAAGATGGCCAGAGAAACCACTATGGAAATATATGATTTAGGTGTAGTGTGGTATAAAAATAATGAATACCTGATATCTGAATAAAATACTGAAGATGGCCAGAGAAACCTCTATGAAAATATATGATTAAGGTGTAGTGTGGTATAAAAATAATGAATACCTGATATCTGAATAAAATACTGAAGATGGCCAGAGAAACCTCTATGGAAATATATGATTAAGGTGTAGTGTGGTATAAAAATAATGAATACCTGATATCTGAATAAAATACTGAAGATGGCCAGGGAAACCTCTATGGAAATATATGATTTAGGTGTAGTGTGGTATAAACATAATGAATACCTGATATCTGAATAAAATACTGAAGATGGCCAGAGAAACCTCTATGGAAATATATGATTTAGGTGTAGTGTGGTATAAAAATAATGAATACCTGATATCTGAATAAAATACTGAAGATGGCCAGATAAACATCTATGGAAATATATGGTTTAGGTGTAGTGTGGTATAAAAATAATGAATACCTGATATCTGAATAAAATACTGAAGATGGCCAGAGAAACCTCTATGGAAATATATGATTTAGGTGTAGTGTGGTATAAACATAATGAATACCTGATATCTGAATAAAATACTGAAGATGGCCAGAGAAACCTCTATATAAATATATGATTTAGGTGTAGTGTGGTATAAAAATAATGAATACCTGATATCTGAATAAAATACTGAAGATGGCCAGAGAAACCTCTATGGAAATATATGATTTAGGTGTAGTGTGGTATAAAAATAATGAATACCTGATATCTGAATAAAATACTGAAGATGGCCAGAGAAACCTCTATGGAAATATATGATTTAGGTGAAGTGTGGTATAAAAATAATGAATACCTGATATCTGAATAAAATACTGAAGATTTCCAGAGAAACCTCTATGGAAATATATGATTTAGGTGTAGTGTGGTATAAAAATAATGAATACCTGATACCTCAATAAAATACTGAAGATGGCCAGAGAAACCTCTATGGAAATATATGATTTAGGTGTAGTGTGGTATAAAAATAATGAATACCTGATATCTGAATAAAATACTGAAGATGGCCAGAGAAACCTCTATGGAAATATATGATTTAGGTGTAGTGTGGTATAAAAATAATGAATACCTGATATCTGAATAAAATACTGAAGATGGCCAGAGAAACCTCTATGGAAATATATGATTTAGGTGTAGTGTGGTATAAAAATAATGAATACCTGATATCTGAATAAAATACTGAAGATGGCCAGAGAAACCTCTATGGAAATATATGATTTAGGTGTAGTGTGGTATAAAAATAATGAATACCTGATATCTGAATAAAATACTGAAGATGGCCAGAGAAACCTCTATGGAAATATATGATTTAGGTGTAGTGTGGTATAAAAATAATGAATACCTGATATCTGAATAAAATACTGAAGATGGCCAGAGAAACCTCTATGGAAATATATGATTTAGGTGTAGTGTGGTATAAAAATAATGAATACCTGATATCTGAATAAAATACTGAAGATGGCCAGAGAAACCTCTATGGAAATATATGATTAAGGTGTAGTGTGGTATAAACATAATGAATACCTGATATCTGAATAAAATACTGAAGATGGCCTGAGAAACCGCTATGGAAATATATGATTTAGGTGTAGTGTGGTATAAAAATAATCAATACCTGATATCTGAATAAAATACTGAAGATGTCCAGAGAAACCTCTATGGAAATATATGATTTAGGTGTAGTGTGGTATAAACATAATGAATACCTGATATCTGAATAAAATACTGAAGATGGCCAGAGAAACCTCTATGGAAATATATGATTTAGGTGTAGTGTGGTATAAAAATAATGAATACCTGATATCTGAATAAAATACTGAAGATGGCCAGAGAAACCCCTTTGGAAATATTTGATTTAGGTGAAGTGTGGTATAAAAATAATAAATACCTGATATCTGAATAAAATACTGAAGATGGCCAGAGAAACCTCTATGGAAATATATGATTTAGGTGTAGTGTGGTATAAAAATAATGAATACCTGATATCTGAATAAAAAACTTAAGATGGCCAGAGAAACCTCTATGGAAATATATGATTTAGGTGTAGTGTGGTATAAACATAATGAATACCTGATATCTAAATAAAATACTGAAGATGGCCAGAGAAACCTCTATGGAAATATATGATTTAGGTGAAGTGTGGTATAAACATAATGAATACCTGATATCTGAATAAAATACTGAAGATGGCCAGAGAAACCTCTATGGAAATATATGATTTAGGTGTAGTGTGGTATAAAAATAATGAATACCTGATATCTGAATAAAATACTGAAGATGGCCAGAGAAACCTCTATGGAAATATATGATTTAGATGAAGTGTGGTATAAAAATAATGAATACCTGATATCTGAATAAAATACTGAAGATTTCCAGAGAAACCTCTATGGAAATATATGATTTAGGTGTAGTGTGGTATAAAAATAATGAATACCTGATATCTGAATAAAATACTGAAGATGACCAGAGAAACCTCTATGGAAATATATGATTTAGGTGTAGTGTGGTATAAAAAAAATGAATACCTGATATCTGAATAAAATACTGAAGATGGCCAGAGAAACCTCTATGGAAATATATGATTAAGGTGTAGTGTGGTATAAACAAAATGAATACCTGATATCTGAATAAAATACTGAAGATGGCCAGAGAAACCTCTATGGAAATATATGATTTAGGTGTAGTGTGGTATAAACATAATGAATACCTGATATCTGAATAAAATACTGAAGATGGCCAGAGAAACCTCTACGGAAATATATGATTTAGGTGTAGTGTGGTATAAAAATAATGAATACCTGATATCTGAATAAAATACTGAAGATGGCCAGAGAAACCTCTATGGAAATATATGGTTTAGGTGTAGTGTGGTATAAAAATAATGAATACCTGATATCTGAATAAAATACTGAAGATGGCCAGAGAAACCTCAATAGAAATATATGATTTAGGTGTAGTGTGGTATAAACATAATGAATACCTGATATCTGAATAAAATACTGAAGATGGCCAGAGAAACCTCTATGGAAATATATGATTTAGGTGTAGTGTGGTATAAAAATAATGAATACCTGATATCTGAATAAAATACTGAAGATGGCCAGAGAAACCTCTATGTAAATATATGATTAAGGTGTAGTGTGGTATAAACATAATGAATACCTGATATCTGAATAAAATACTGAAGATGGCCAGAGAAACCTCTATGGAAATATATGATTTAGGTGTAGTGTGGTATAAAAATAATGAATACCTGATATCTGAATAAAATACTGAAGATGGCCAGAGAAACCTCTATGGAAATATATGGTTTAGGTGTAGTGTGGTATAAAAATAATGAATACCTGATATCTGAATAAAATACTGAAGATGGCCAGAGAAACCTCTATGGAAATATATGATTTAGGTGTAGTGTGGTATAAACATAATGAATACCTGATATCTGAATAAAATACTGAAGATGGCCAGAGAAACCTCTATGGAAATATATGATTTAGGTGTAGTGTTGTATAAAAATAATGAATACCTGATATCTGAATAAAATACTGAAGATGGCCAGAGAAACCTCTATGGAAATATATGGTTTAGGTGTAGTGTGGTATAAAAATAATGAATACCTGATATCTGAATAAAATACTGAAGATGGTCAGAGAAACCTCTATGGAAATATATGATTTAGGTGTAGTGTGGTATAAACATAATGAATACCTGATATCTGAATAAAATACTGAAGATGGCCAGAGAAACCTCTATGGAAATATATGATTTAGGTGTAGTGTGGTATAAAAATAATGAATACCTGATATCTGAATAAAATACTGAAGATGGCCAGAGAAACCTCTATGGAAATATATGATTTAGGTGAAGTGTGGTATAAAAATAATGAATACCTGATATCTGAAATAAATACTGAAGATGGCCAGAGAAACCTCTATGGAAATATATGATTTAGGTGAAGTGTGGTATAAAAATAATGAATACCTGATATCTGAATAAAATACTGAAGATTTCCAGAGAAACCTCTATGGAAATATATGATTTAGGTGTAGTGTGGTATAAAAATAATGAATACCTGATATCTCAATAAAATACTGAAGATGGCCAGAGAAACCTCTATGAAAATATATGATTTAGGTGTAGTGTGGTATAAAAATAATGAATACCTGATATCTGAATAAAATACTGAAGATGGCCAGAGAAACCTCAATAGAAATATATGATTTAGGTGTAGTGTGGTATAAAAATAATGAATACCTGATATCTGAATAAAATACTGAAGATGGCCAGAGAAACCTCTATGGAAATATATGATTTAGGTGTAGTGTGGTATAAAAATAATGAATACCTGATATCTGAATAAAATACTGAAGATGGCCTGAGAAACCTCTATGGAAATATATGATTTAGGTGTAGTGTGGTATAAAAATAATGAATACCTGATATCTGAATAAAATACTGAAGATGGCCAGAGAAATCTCTATGGAAATATATGATTTAGGTGTAGTGTGGTATAAAAATAATGAATACCTGATATCTGAATAAAATACTGAAGATGGCCAGAGAAACCTCTATAGAAATATATGATTTAGGTGTAGTGTGGTATAAAAATAATGAATACCTGATATCTCAATAAAATACTGAAGATGGCCAGAGAAACCTCTATGGAAATATATGATTTAGGTGTAGTGTGGTATAAAAATAATGAATACCTGATATCTGAATAAAATACTGAAGATGGCCAGAGAAACCTCAATAGAAATATATGATTTAGGTGTAGTGTGGTATAAAAATAATGAATACCTGATATCTGAATAAAATACTGAAGATGGCCAGAGAAACCTCTATGGAAATATATGATTTAGGTGTAGTGTGGTATAAAAATAATGAATACCTGATATCTGAATAAAATACTGAAGATGGCCAGAGAAACCTCTATGGAAATATATGATTTAGGTGTAGTGTGGTATAAAAATAATGAATACCTGATATCTGAATAAAATACTGAAGATGGCCAGAGAAACCTCTTTGGAAATATTTGATTTAGGTGTAGTGTGGTATAAAAATAATGAATACCTGATATCTGAATAAAATACTGAAGATGGCCAGAGAAACCTCTATAGAAATATATGATTTAGGTGTAGTGTGGTATAAAAATAATGAATACCTGATATCTGAATAAAATACTGAAGATGGCCAGAGAAACCTCTATGGAAATATATGATTAAGGTGAAGTGTGGTATAAAAATAATGAATACCTGATATCTGAATAAAATACTGAAGATGGCCAGAGAAACCTCTATGGAAATATATGATTTAGGTGTAGTGTGGTATAAAAATAATGAATACCTGATATCTGAATAAAATACTGAAGATGGCCAGAGAAACCTCTATGGAAATATATGATTAAGGTGAAGTGTGGTATAAAAATAATGAATACCTGATATCTGAATAAAATACTGAAGATGGCCAGAGAAACCTCTATGGAAATATATGATTTAGGTGTAGTGTGGTATAAACATAATGAATACCTGATATCTGAACTAAATACTGAAGATGGCCAGAGAAACCTCTATGGAAATATATGATTTAGGTGTAGTGTGGTATTAACATAATGAATACCTGATATCTGAATAAAATACTGAAGATGGCCAGAGAAACCTCTATGAAAATATATGATTTAGGTGTCGTGTGGTATAAACATAATGAATACCTTATATCTGAATAAAATACTGAAGATGGCCAGAGAAAGCTCTATGGAAATATATGATTTAGGTGAAGTGTGGTATAAACGTAATGAATACCTGATATCTGAATAAAATACTGAAAATGGCCAGAGAAACCTCTATGGAATTATATTGGGTGTACAAATAAGTCACCGCCGTTTGACAAAAGATGGCGCCACCAGTAAGTTATGGTTAAAATTGTCAGATGTAAAATGTCATTATCGTAAGGTTGGACATCTGTCAACAACATGACCTTGAAATATTAGTGAATTTTTATCAGTATAACATCTTTTTTTGTGTTCGAAAATGTCAAGTTTTGAGCCGAATAAGCGTCATTTGCGGGAACTTTTGATTTACTTCTTCAATTTGAAGAAATCTGCAGCTGAGGCGCATCGATTGCTTGTAGAAGCATATGGTGAGGCTGCCTTAAGTGAGAGAAGTTGTCGTGAGTGGTTTCAAAAGTTTAAGAACGGTGAATTTGACATCGAAGACAAAGAACGTAGCGGAAGGCCGAAAGTGTACGAAGACGCGGAATTGGAAGTATTATTGGATCAAGATTCGTGCCAAACGCAAGAAGAACTTGCACTTACATTAGGAGTGACTCAACAAGCAATTTCACATGGGTTGAAATCATTGGGAATGATTCAAAAACAAAGAAATTGGGATTCATATGAACTGACACGGAGAAACTTTGAATGCCAATTTTCCACATGTGAAATGCTGCTTGCCAGGCATAAACGAAAGGGTTTTCTGCACCATATAGTCACTGGTGATGAAAAATGCATCCATTATGATAATCCAAAAAGGAAGAAATCATGGGGATCCCCTGGTCATGCTTCAACATCTACGGCTAAGCCAAATATTCATGGAAAAAAACTCTTGTTGTGTATTTGGTGGGATCAGCTTGGTGTCGTGTATTATGAGTTGCTCAAACCGAATGAATCCATTGCTGGGGCTGTCTACCGAACATAATTGATGAGATTGAGTCGAGCACTCGAGGAAAAGCGCGCCCACTACTACGCCAGACACGACAAAATTATTCTCCTGCATGATAATGCTAGTCCACATGTTGCGGCACCGGTCAAAACCTATTTGGAAACACTCAATTGAGAAGTTTTACCCCACCCGCTGTATTCACCAGACATTGTTCCTTCTGATTACCACTTGTTTTGATCGATGACGCATGGCCTGTCTGAGCAGCACTTCACATCATATGAAGATACCAAAAATTGAGTCGATTCGTGGATAGCCTCAAAAGATGATGATGATGACTGACGCGGTATTTGTATGCTGACAGAAAGATGGGGAAAAGTAGTGGCAAGCGATGGGTACTACTTCGAATAAAACATGAGGTTCCGTTCTTTCACAATAAATGCCCATTTTTTTATAAAAAACGGCGGAAACTTATTTGTACACCTAATATGATTTAGGTGTAGTGTGGTATAAAAATAATGAATACCTGATATCTGAATAAAATACTGAAGATGGCCAGAGAAACCTCAATGGAAATATATGATTTAGGTGTAGTGTGGTATAAAAATAATGAATACCTGATATCTGAATAAAATACTGAAGATTTCCAGAGAAACCTCTATGGAAATATATGATTTAGGTGTAGTGTGGTATAAAAATAATGAATACCTGATATCTCAATAAAATACTGAAGATGGCCAGAGAAACCTCTATGAAAATATATGATTAAGGTGTAGTGTGGTATAAAAATAATGAATACCTGATATCTGAATAAAATACTGAAGATGGCCAGAGAAACCTCAATAGAAATATATGATTTAGGTGTAGTGTGGTATAAAAATAATGAATACCTGATATCTGAATAAAATACTGAAGATGGCCAGAGAAACCTCTATGGAAATATATGATTTAGGTGTAGTGTGGTATAAAAATAATGAATACCTGATATCTGAATAAAATACTGAAGATGGCCAGAGAAACCTCTATGGAAATATATGATTTAGGTGTAGTGTGGTATAAAAATAATGAATACCTGATATCTGAATAAAATACTGAAGATGGCCAGAGAAATCTCTATGGAAATATATGATTTAGGTGTAGTGTGGTATAAACATAATGAATACCTGATATCTGAATAAAATACTGAAGATGGCCAGAGAAACCTCTATGAAAATATATGATTTAGGTGTAGTGTGGTATAAAAATAATGAATACCTGATATCTCAATAAAATACTGAAGATGGCCAGAGAAACCTCTATGGAAATATATGATTTAGGTGTAGTGTGGTATAAAAATAATGAATACCTGATATCTGAATAAAATACTGAAGATGGCCAGAGAAACCTCAATAGAAATATATGATTTAGGTGTAGTGTGGTATAAAAATAATGAATACCTGATATCTGAATAAAATACTGAAGATGGCCAGAGAAACCTCTATGGAAATATATGATTTAGGTGTAGTGTGGTATAAACATAATGAATACCTGATATCTGAATAAAATACTGAAGATGGCCAGAGAAACCTCTATGGAAATATATGATTTAGGTGTAGTGTGGTATAAAAATAATGAATACCTGATATCTGAATAAAATACTGAAGATGGCCAGAGAAACCTCTTTGGAAATATTTGATTTAGGTGTAGTGTGGTATAAAAATAATGAATACCTGATATCTGAATAAAATACTGAAGATGGCCAGAGAAACCTCTATAGAAATATATGATTTAGGTGTAGTGTGGTATAAAAATAATGAATACCTGATATCTGAATAAAATACTGAAGATGGCCAGAGAAACCTCTATGGAAATATATGATTTAGGTGAAGTGTGGTATAAAAATAATGAATACCTGATATCTGAATAAAATACTGAAGATGGCCAGAGAAACCTCTATGGAAATATATGATTTAGGTGTAGTGTGGTATAAAAATAATGAATACCTGATATCTGAATAAAATACTGAAGATGGCCAGAGAAACCTCTATGGAAATATATGATTAAGGTGAAGTGTGGTATAAAAATAATGAATACCTGATATCTGAATAAAATACTGAAGATGGCCAGAGAAACCTCTATGGAAATATATGATTTAGGTGTAGTGTGGTATAAACATAATGAATACCTGATATCTGAACTAAATACTGAAGATGGCCAGAGAAACCTCTATGGAAATATATGATTTAGGTGTAGTGTGGTATTAACATAATGAATACCTGATATCTGAATAAAATACTGAAGATGGCCAGAGAAACCTCTATGAAAATATATGATTTAGGTGTCGTGTGGTATAAACATAATGAATACCTTATATCTGAATAAAATACTGAAGATGGCCAGAGAAAGCTCTATGGAAATATATGATTTAGGTGAAGTGTGGTATAAACGTAATGAATACCTGATATCTGAATAAAATACTGAAGATGGCCAGAGAAACCTCAATGGAAATATATGATTTAGGTGTAGTGTGGTATAAAAATAATGAATACCTGATATCTGAATAAAATACTGAAGATGGCCAGAGAAACCTCTATGGAAATATATGATTTAGGTGTAGTGTGGTATAAAAATAATGAATACCTGATATCTGAATAAAATACTGAAGATGGCCAGAGAAACCTCTATGGAAATATATGATTTAGGTGTAGTGTGGTATAAAAATAATGAATACCTGATATCTGAATAAAACACTGAAGATGGCCAGAGAAACCTCTATGAAAATATATGATTTAGGTGTAGTGTGGTATAAAAATAATGAATACCTGATATCTGAATAAAATACTGAAGATGGCCAGAGAAACCTCTATGAAAATATATGATTAAGGTGTAGTGTGGTAAAAACATAATGAATACCTGATATCTGAATAAAATACTGAAGATGGCCAGAGAAACCTCTATAGAAATATATGATTTAGGTGTAGTGTGGTATAAAAATAATGAATACCTGATATCTGAATAAAATACTGAAGATGGCCAGAGAAACCTCTATGGAAATATATGATTTAGGTGAAGTGTGGTATAAAAATAATGAATACCTGATATCTGAATAAAATACTGAAGATGGCCAGAGAAACCTCTATGGAAATATATGATTTAGGTGTAGTGTGGTATAAAAATAATGAATACCTGATATCTGAATAAAATACTGAAGATGGCCAGAGAAACCTCTATGGAAATATATGATTAAGGTGAAGTGTGGTATAAAAATAATGAATACCTGATATCTGAATAAAATACTGAAGATGGCCAGAGAAACCTCTATGGAAATATATGATTTAGGTGTAGTGTGGTATAAACATAATGAATACCTGATATCTGAACTAAATACTGAAGATGGCCAGAGAAACCTCTATGGAAATATATGATTTAGGTGTAGTGTGGTATTAACATAATGAATACCTGATATCTGAATAAAATACTGAAGATGGCCAGAGAAACCTCTATGAAAATATATGATTTAGGTGTCGTGTGGTATAAACATAATGAATACCTTATATCTGAATAAAATACTGAAGATGGCCAGAGAAAGCTCTATGGAAATATATGATTTAGGTGAAGTGTGGTATAAACGTAATGAATACCTGATATCTGAATAAAATACTGAAAATGGCCAGAGAAACCTCTATGGAATTATATTGGGTGTACAAATAAGTCACCGCCGTTTGACAAAAGATGGCGCCACCAGTAAGTTATGGTTAAAATTGTCAGATGTAAAATGTCATTATCGTAAGGTTGGACATCTGTCAACAACATGACCTTGAAATATTAGTGAATTTTTATCAGTATAACATCTTTTTTTGTGTTCGAAAATGTCAAGTTTTGAGCCGAATAAGCGTCATTTGCGGGAACTTTTGATTTACTTCTTCAATTTGAAGAAATCTGCAGCTGAGGCGCATCGATTGCTTGTAGAAGCATATGGTGAGGCTGCCTTAAGTGAGAGAAGTTGTCGTGAGTGGTTTCAAAAGTTTAAGAACGGTGAATTTGACATCGAAGACAAAGAACGTAGCGGAAGGCCGAAAGTGTACGAAGACGCGGAATTGGAAGTATTATTGGATCAAGATTCGTGCCAAACGCAAGAAGAACTTGCACTTACATTAGGAGTGACTCAACAAGCAATTTCACATGGGTTGAAATCATTGGGAATGATTCAAAAACAAAGAAATTGGGATTCATATGAACTGACACGGAGAAACTTTGAATGCCAATTTTCCACATGTGAAATGCTGCTTGCCAGGCATAAACGAAAGGGTTTTCTGCACCATATAGTCACTGGTGATGAAAAATGCATCCATTATGATAATCCAAAAAGGAAGAAATCATGGGGATCCCCTGGTCATGCTTCAACATCTACGGCTAAGCCAAATATTCATGGAAAAAAACTCTTGTTGTGTATTTGGTGGGATCAGCTTGGTGTCGTGTATTATGAGTTGCTCAAACCGAATGAATCCATTGCTGGGGCTGTCTACCGAACATAATTGATGAGATTGAGTCGAGCACTCGAGGAAAAGCGCGCCCACTACTACGCCAGACACGACAAAATTATTCTCCTGCATGATAATGCTAGTCCACATGTTGCGGCACCGGTCAAAACCTATTTGGAAACACTCAATTGAGAAGTTTTACCCCACCCGCTGTATTCACCAGACATTGTTCCTTCTGATTACCACTTGTTTTGATCGATGACGCATGGCCTGTCTGAGCAGCACTTCACATCATATGAAGATACCAAAAATTGAGTCGATTCGTGGATAGCCTCAAAAGATGATGATGATGACTGACGCGGTATTTGTATGCTGACAGAAAGATGGGGAAAAGTAGTGGCAAGCGATGGGTACTACTTCGAATAAAACATGAGGTTCCGTTCTTTCACAATAAATGCCCATTTTTTTATAAAAAACGGCGGAAACTTATTTGTACACCTAATATGATTTAGGTGTAGTGTGGTATAAAAATAATGAATACCTGATATCTGAATAAAATACTGAAGATGGCCAGAGAAACCTCAATGGAAATATATGATTTAGGTGTAGTGTGGTATAAAAATAATGAATACCTGATATCTGAATAAAATACTGAAGATTTCCAGAGAAACCTCTATGGAAATATATGATTTAGGTGTAGTGTGGTATAAAAATAATGAATACCTGATATCTCAATAAAATACTGAAGATGGCCAGAGAAACCTCTATGAAAATATATGATTAAGGTGTAGTGTGGTATAAAAATAATGAATACCTGATATCTGAATAAAATACTGAAGATGGCCAGAGAAACCTCAATAGAAATATATGATTTAGGTGTAGTGTGGTATAAAAATAATGAATACCTGATATCTGAATAAAATACTGAAGATGGCCAGAGAAACCTCTATGGAAATATATGATTTAGGTGTAGTGTGGTATAAAAATAATGAATACCTGATATCTGAATAAAATACTGAAGATGGCCAGAGAAACCTCTATGGAAATATATGATTTAGGTGTAGTGTGGTATAAAAATAATGAATACCTGATATCTGAATAAAATACTGAAGATGGCCAGAGAAATCTCTATGGAAATATATGATTTAGGTGTAGTGTGGTATAAACATAATGAATACCTGATATCTGAATAAAATACTGAAGATGGCCAGAGAAACCTCTATGAAAATATATGATTTAGGTGTAGTGTGGTATAAAAATAATGAATACCTGATATCTCAATAAAATACTGAAGATGGCCAGAGAAACCTCTATGGAAATATATGATTTAGGTGTAGTGTGGTATAAAAATAATGAATACCTGATATCTGAATAAAATACTGAAGATGGCCAGAGAAACCTCAATAGAAATATATGATTTAGGTGTAGTGTGGTATAAAAATAATGAATACCTGATATCTGAATAAAATACTGAAGATGGCCAGAGAAACCTCTATGGAAATATATGATTTAGGTGTAGTGTGGTATAAACATAATGAATACCTGATATCTGAATAAAATACTGAAGATGGCCAGAGAAACCTCTATGGAAATATATGATTTAGGTGTAGTGTGGTATAAAAATAATGAATACCTGATATCTGAATAAAATACTGAAGATGGCCAGAGAAACCTCTTTGGAAATATTTGATTTAGGTGTAGTGTGGTATAAAAATAATGAATACCTGATATCTGAATAAAATACTGAAGATGGCCAGAGAAACCTCTATAGAAATATATGATTTAGGTGTAGTGTGGTATAAAAATAATGAATACCTGATATCTGAATAAAATACTGAAGATGGCCAGAGAAACCTCTATGGAAATATATGATTTAGGTGAAGTGTGGTATAAAAATAATGAATACCTGATATCTGAATAAAATACTGAAGATGGCCAGAGAAACCTCTATGGAAATATATGATTTAGGTGTAGTGTGGTATAAAAATAATGAATACCTGATATCTGAATAAAATACTGAAGATGGCCAGAGAAACCTCTATGGAAATATATGATTAAGGTGAAGTGTGGTATAAAAATAATGAATACCTGATATCTGAATAAAATACTGAAGATGGCCAGAGAAACCTCTATGGAAATATATGATTTAGGTGTAGTGTGGTATAAACATAATGAATACCTGATATCTGAACTAAATACTGAAGATGGCCAGAGAAACCTCTATGGAAATATATGATTTAGGTGTAGTGTGGTATTAACATAATGAATACCTGATATCTGAATAAAATACTGAAGATGGCCAGAGAAACCTCTATGAAAATATATGATTTAGGTGTCGTGTGGTATAAACATAATGAATACCTTATATCTGAATAAAATACTGAAGATGGCCAGAGAAAGCTCTATGGAAATATATGATTTAGGTGAAGTGTGGTATAAACGTAATGAATACCTGATATCTGAATAAAATACTGAAGATGGCCAGAGAAACCTCAATGGAAATATATGATTTAGGTGTAGTGTGGTATAAAAATAATGAATACCTGATATCTGAATAAAATACTGAAGATGGCCAGAGAAACCTCTATGGAAATATATGATTTAGGTGTAGTGTGGTATAAAAATAATGAATACCTGATATCTGAATAAAATACTGAAGATGGCCAGAGAAACCTCTATGGAAATATATGATTTAGGTGTAGTGTGGTATAAAAATAATGAATACCTGATATCTGAATAAAACACTGAAGATGGCCAGAGAAACCTCTATGAAAATATATGATTTAGGTGTAGTGTGGTATAAAAATAATGAATACCTGATATCTGAATAAAATACTGAAGATGGCCAGAGAAACCTCTATGAAAATATATGATTAAGGTGTAGTGTGGTAAAAACATAATGAATACCTGATATCTGAATAAAATACTGAAGATGGCCAGAGAAACCTCTATAGAAATATATGATTTAGGTGTAGTGTGGTATAAAAATAATGAATACCTGATATCTGAATAAAATACTGAAGATGGCCAGAGAAACCTCTATGGAAATATATGATTTAGGTGAAGTGTGGTATAAAAATAATGAATACCTGATATCTGAATAAAATACTGAAGATGGCCAGAGAAACCTCTATGGAAATATATGATTTAGGTGTAGTGTGGTATAAAAATAATGAATACCTGATATCTGAATAAAATACTGAAGATGGCCAGAGAAACCTCTATGGAAATATATGATTAAGGTGAAGTGTGGTATAAAAATAATGAATACCTGATATCTGAATAAAATACTGAAGATGGCCAGAGAAACCTCTATGGAAATATATGATTTAGGTGTAGTGTGGTATAAACATAATGAATACCTGATATCTGAACTAAATACTGAAGATGGCCAGAGAAACCTCTATGGAAATATATGATTTAGGTGTAGTGTGGTATTAACATAATGAATACCTGATATCTGAATAAAATACTGAAGATGGCCAGAGAAACCTCTATGAAAATATATGATTTAGGTGTCGTGTGGTATAAACATAATGAATACCTTATATCTGAATAAAATACTGAAGATGGCCAGAGAAAGCTCTATGGAAATATATGATTTAGGTGAAGTGTGGTATAAACGTAATGAATACCTGATATCTGAATAAAATACTGAAAATGGCCAGAGAAACCTCTATGGAATTATATTGGGTGTACAAATAAGTCACCGCCGTTTGACAAAAGATGGCGCCACCAGTAAGTTATGGTTAAAATTGTCAGATTTAAAATGTCATTATCGTAAGGTTGGACATCTGTCAACAACATGACCTTGAAATATTAGTGAATTTTTATCAGTATAACATCTTTTTTTGTGTTCGAAAATGTCAAGTTTTGAGCCGAATAAGCGTCATTTGCGGGAACTTTTGATTTACTTCTTCAATTTGAAGAAATCTGCAGCTGAGGCGCATCGATTGCTTGTAGAAGCATATGGTGAGGCTGCCTTAAGTGAGAGAAGTTGTCGTGAGTGGTTTCAAAAGTTTAAGAACGGTGAATTTGACATCGAAGACAAAGAACGTAGCGGAAGGCCGAAAGTGTACGAAGACGCGGAATTGGAAGTATTATTGGATCAAGATTCGTGCCAAACGCAAGAAGAACTTGCACTTACATTAGGAGTGACTCAACAAGCAATTTCACATGGGTTGAAATCATTGGGAATGATTCAAAAACAAAGAAATTGGGATTCATATGAACTGACACGGAGAAACTTTGAATGCCAATTTTCCACATGTGAAATGCTGCTTGCCAGGCATAAACGAAAGGGTTTTCTGCACCATATAGTCACTGGTGATGAAAAATGCATCCATTATGATAATCCAAAAAGGAAGAAATCATGGGGATCCCCTGGTCATGCTTCAACATCTACGGCTAAGCCAAATATTCATGGAAAAAAACTCTTGTTGTGTATTTGGTGGGATCAGCTTGGTGTCGTGTATTATGAGTTGCTCAAACCGAATGAATCCATTGCTGGGGCTGTCTACCGAACATAATTGATGAGATTGAGTCGAGCACTCGAGGAAAAGCGCGCCCACTACTACGCCAGACACGACAAAATTATTCTCCTGCATGATAATGCTAGTCCACATGTTGCGGCACCGGTCAAAACCTATTTGGAAACACTCAATTGAGAAGTTTTACCCCACCCGCTGTATTCACCAGACATTGTTCCTTCTGATTACCACTTGTTTTGATCGATGACGCATGGCCTGTCTGAGCAGCACTTCACATCATATGAAGATACCAAAAATTGAGTCGATTCGTGGATAGCCTCAAAAGATGATGATGATGACTGACGCGGTATTTGTATGCTGACAGAAAGATGGGGAAAAGTAGTGGCAAGCGATGGGTACTACTTCGAATAAAACATGAGGTTCCGTTCTTTCACAATAAATGCCCATTTTTTTATAAAAAACGGCGGAAACTTATTTGTACACCTAATATGATTTAGGTGTAGTGTGGTATAAAAATAATGAATACCTGATATCTGAATAAAATACTGAAGATGGCCAGAGAAACCTCAATGGAAATATATGATTTAGGTGTAGTGTGGTATAAAAATAATGAATACCTGATATCTGAATAAAATACTGAAGATTTCCAGAGAAACCTCTATGGAAATATATGATTTAGGTGTAGTGTGGTATAAAAATAATGAATACCTGATATCTCAATAAAATACTGAAGATGGCCAGAGAAACCTCTATGAAAATATATGATTAAGGTGTAGTGTGGTATAAAAATAATGAATACCTGATATCTGAATAAAATACTGAAGATGGCCAGAGAAACCTCAATAGAAATATATGATTTAGGTGTAGTGTGGTATAAAAATAATGAATACCTGATATCTGAATAAAATACTGAAGATGGCCAGAGAAACCTCTATGGAAATATATGATTTAGGTGTAGTGTGGTATAAAAATAATGAATACCTGATATCTGAATAAAATACTGAAGATGGCCTGAGAAACCTCTATGGAAATATATGATTTAGGTGTAGTGTGGTATAAACATAATGAATACCTGATATCTGAATAAAATACTGAAGATGGCCAGAGAAACCTCTATGGAAATATATGATTTAGGTGTAGTGTGGTATAAAAATAATGAATACCTGATATCTCAATAAAATACTGAAGATGGCCAGAGAAACCTCTATGGAAATATATGATTTAGGTGTAGTGTGGTATAAAAATAATGAATACCTGATATCTGAATAAAATACTGAAGATGGCCAGAGAAACCTCAATAGAAATATATGATTTAGGTGTAGTGTGGTATAAAAATAATGAATACCTGATATCTGAATAAAATACTGAAGATGGCCAGAGAAACCTCTATGGAAATATATGATTTAGGTGTAGTGTGGTATAAACATAATGAATACCTGATATCTGAATAAAATACTGAAGATGGCCAGAGAAACCTCTATGGAAATATATGATTTAGGTGTAGTGTGGTATAAAAATAATGAATACCTGATATCTGAATAAAATACTGAAGATGGCCAGAGAAACCTCTTTGGAAATATTTGATTTAGGTGTAGTGTGGTATAAAAATAATGAATACCTGATATCTGAATAAAATACTGAAGATGGCCAGAGAAACCTCTATAGAAATATATGATTTAGGTGTAGTGTGGTATAAAAATAATGAATACCTGATATCTGAATAAAATACTGAAGATGGCCAGAGAAACCTCTATGGAAATATATGATTTAGGTGAAGTGTGGTATAAAAATAATGAATACCTGATATCTGAATAAAATACTGAAGATGGCCAGAGAAACCTCTATGGAAATATATGATTTTGGTGTAGTGTGGTATAAAAATAATGAATACCTGATATCTGAATAAAATACTGAAGATGGCCAGAGAAACCTCTATGGAAATATATGATTAAGGTGAAGTGTGGTATAAAAATAATGAATACCTGATATCTGAATAAAATACTGAAGATGGCCAGAGAAACCTCTATGGAAATATATGATTTAGGTGTAGTGTGGTATAAACATAATGAATACCTGATATCTGAACTAAATACTGAAGATGGCCAGAGAAACCTCTATGGAAATATATGATTTAGGTGTAGTGTGGTATTAACATAATGAATACCTGATATCTGAATAAAATACTGAAGATGGCCAGAGAAACCTCTATGAAAATATATGATTTAGGTGTCGTGTGGTATAAACATAATGAATACCTTATATCTGAATAAAATACTGAAGATGGCCAGAGAAAGCTCTATGGAAATATATGATTTAGGTGAAGTGTGGTATAAACGTAATGAATACCTGATATCTGAATAAAATACTGAAGATGGCCAGAGAAACCTCAATGGAAATATATGATTTAGGTGTAGTGTGGTATAAAAATAATGAATACCTGATATCTGAATAAAATACTGAAGATGGCCAGAGAAACCTCTATGGAAATATATGATTTAGGTGTAGTGTGGTATAAAAATAATGAATACCTGATATCTGAATAAAATACTGAAGATGGCCAGAGAAACCTCTATGGAAATATATGATTTAGGTGTAGTGTGGTATAAAAATAATGAATACCTGATATCTGAATAAAACACTGAAGATGGCCAGAGAAACCTCTATGAAAATATATGATTTAGGTGTAGTGTGGTATAAAAATAATGAATACCTGATATCTGAATAAAATACTGAAGATGGCCAGAGAAACCTCTATGAAAATATATGATTAAGGTGTAGTGTGGTAAAAACATAATGAATACCTGATATCTGAATAAAATACTGAAGATGGCCAGAGAAACCTCTATGGAAATATATGATTTAGGTGTAGTGTGGTATAAACATAATGAATACCTGATATCTGAATAAAATACTGAAGATGGCCAGAGAAACCTCTATGGAAATATATGATTTAGGTGTAGTGTGGTATAAAAATAATGAATACCTGATATCTGAATAAAATACTGAAGATGGCCAGAGAAACCTCTATGGAAATATATGGTTTAGGTGTAGTGTGGTATAAAAATAATGAATACCTGATATCTGAATAAAATACTGAAGATGGCCAGAGAAACCTTTATGGAAATATATGATTTAGGTGTAGTGTGGTATTAACATAATGAATACCTGATATCTGAATAAAATACTGAAGATGGCCAGAGAAACCTCTATGGAAATATATGATTTAGGTGTAGTGTGGTATAAACATAATGAATACCTGATATCTGAATAAAATACTGAAGATGGCCAGAGAAACCTCTATGGAAATATATGATTTAGGTGTAGTGTGGTATAAAAATAATGAATACCTGATATCTGAATAAAATACTGAAGATGGCCAGAGAAACCTCTATGGAAATATATGATTTAGGTGAAGTGTGGTATAAAAATAATGAATACCTGATATCTGAATAAAATACTGAAGATTTCCAGAGAAACCTCTATGGAAATATATGATTTAGGTGTAGTGTGGTATAAAAATAATGAATACTTGATATCTGAATAAAATACTGAAGATGACCAGAGAAACCTCTATGGAAATATATGATTTAGGTGTAGTGTGGTATAAAAATAATGAATACCTGATATCTGAATAAAATACTGAAGATGGCCAGAGAAACCTCAATGGAAATATATGATTTAGGTGTAGTGTGGTATAAAAATAATGAATACCTTATATCTGAATAAAATACTGAAGATGGCCAGAGAAACCTCTATGGAAATATATGATTTAGGTGTAGTGTGGTATAAAAATAATGAATACCTGATATCTGAATAAAATACTGAAGATGGCCAGAGAAACCTCTATGGAAATATATGATTTAGGTGTAGTGTGGTATAAAAATAATGAATACCTGATATCTGAATAAAATACTAAAGATGGCCAGAGAAACCTCTATGGAAATATATGATTTAGGTGTAGTGTGGTATAAAAATTATGAATACCTGATATCTGAATAAAATACTGAAGATGGCCAGAGAAACCTCTATGGAAATATATGATTTAGGTGTAGTGTGGTATAAAAATAATGAATACCTAATATCTGAATAAAATACTGAAGATGGCCAGAGAAACCTCTATGGAAATATATGATTTAGGTGTAGTGTGGTATAAAAATAATGAATACCTGATATCTGAATAAAATACTGAAGATGGCCAGAGAAACCTCTATGGAAATATATGATTTAGGTGTAGTGTGGTATAAACATAATGAATACCTGATATCTGAATAAAATACTAAAGATGGCCAGAGAAACCTCTATGGAAATATATGATTTAGGTGTAGTGTGGAATAAAAATAATGAATACCTGATATCTGAATAAAATACTGAAGATGGCCAGAGAAACCTCTATGGAAATATATGATTTAGGTGTAGTGTGGTATAAAAATAATGAATACCTGATATCTGAATAAAATACTGAAGATGGCCAGAGAAACCTCTTTGGAAATATTTGATTTAGGTGTAGTGTGGTATAAAAATAATGAATACCTGATATCTGAATAAAATACTGAAGATGGCCAGAGAAACCTCTATGGAAATATATGATTTAGGTGTAGTGTGGTATAAAAATAATGAATACCTGATATCTGAATAAAATACTTAAGATGGCCAGAGAAACCTCTATGGAAATATATGATTTAGGTGTAGTGTGGTATAAAAATAATGAATACCTGATATCTGAATAAAATACTGAAGATGGCCAGAGAAACCTCTATGGAAATATATGATTTAGGTGTAGTGTGGTATAAAAATAATGAATACCTGATATCTGAATAAAATACTGAAGATGGCCAGAGAAACCTCTATGGAAATATATGATTTAGGTGTAGTGTGGTATAAAAATAATGAATACCTGATATCTGAATAAAATACTGAAGATGGCCAGAGAAACCTCTATGGAAATATATGATTAAGGTGAAGTGTGGTATAAAAATAATGAATACCTGATATCTGAATAAAATACTGAAGATGGCCAGAGAAACCTCTATGGAAATATATGATTTAGGTGTAGTGTGGTATAAACATAATGAATACCTGATATCTGAATAAAATACTGAAGATGGCCAGAGAAACCTCTATGGAAATATATGATTGAGGTGTAGTGTGGTATTAACATAATGAATACCTGATATCTGAATAAAATACTGAAGATGGCCAGAGAAACCTCTATGGAAATATATGATTTAGGTGTAGTGTGGTATAAACATAATGAATACCTGATATCTGAATAAAATACTGAAGATGGCCAGAGAAAGCTCTATGGAAATATATGATTTAGGTGAAGTGTGGTATAAACATAATGAATACCTGATATCTGAATAAAATACTGAAGATGGCCAGAGAAACCTCTATGGAAATATATGATTTAGGTGTAGTGTGGTATAAAAATAATGAATACGTGATATCTGAATAAAATACTGAAGATGGCCAGAGAAACCTCTATGGAAATATATGATTTAGGTGTAGTGTGGTATAAAAATAATGAATACCCGATATCTGAATAAAATACTGAAGATGGCCAGAGAAACCTCTATGGAAATATATGATTAAGGTGTAGTGTGGTATAAAAATAATGAATACCTGATATCTGAATAAAATACTGAAGATGGCCAGAGAAACCTCTATGGAAATATATGATTTAGGTGTAGTGTGGTATAAAAATAATGAATACCTGATATCTGAATAAAATACTGAAGATGGCCAGAGAAACCTCTATGGAAATATATGATTTAGGTGTAGTGTGGTATAAAAATAATGAATACCTGATATCTGAATAAAATACTGAAGATGACCAAAGAAACCTCTATGGAAATATATGATTTAGGTGTAGTGTGGTATAAAAATAATGAATACCTGATATCTGAATAAAATACTGAAGATGGCCAGAGAAACCTCTATGAAAATATATGATTTAGGTGTAGTGTGGTATAAAAATAATGAATACCTGATATCTGAATAAAATACTGAAGATGGCCAGAGAAACCTCTATGGAAATATATGATAAAGGTGTAGTGTGGTATAAACATAATGAATACCTGATATCTGAATAAAATACTGAAGATGGCCAGAGAAACCTCTATGGAAATATATGATTTAGGTGTAGTGTGGTATAAACATAATGAATACCTGATATCTGAATAAAATACTGAAGATGGCCAGAGAAACCTCTATGGAAATATATGATTTAGGTGTAGTGTGGTATAAAAATAATGAATACCTGATATCTGAATAAAATACTGAAGATGGCCAGAGAAACCTCTATGAAAATATATGATTTAGGTGTAGTGTGGTATAAACATAATGAATACCTGATATCTGAATAAAATACTGAAGATGGCCAGAGAAACCTCTATGGAAATATATGATTTAGGTGTAGTGTGGTATAAACATAATGAATACCTGATATCTGAATAAAATACTGAAGATGGCCAGAGAAACCTCTATGGAAATATATGATTTAGGTGTAGTGTGGTATAAAAATAATGAATACCTGATATCTGAATAAAATACTGAAGATGGCCAGAGAAACCTCTATGGAAATATATGATTAAGGTGAAGTGTGGTATAAAAATAATGAATACCTGATATCTGAATAAAATACTGAAGATTTCCAGAGAAACCTCTATGAAAATATATGATTTAGGTGTAGAGTGGTATAAAAATAATGAATACCTTATATCTGAATAAAATACTGAAGATGACCAGAGAAACCTCTATGGAAATATATGATTTAGGTGTAGTGTGGTATAAAAATAATGAATACCTGATATCTGAATAAAATACTGAAGATGGCCAGAGAAACCTCAATGGAAATATATGATTAAGGTGTAGTGTGGTATAAAAATAATGAATACCTGATATCTGAATAAAATACTGAAGATGGCCAGAGAAACCTCTATGGAAATATATGATTTAGGTGTAGTGTGGTATAAAAATAATGAATACCTGATATCTGAATAAAATACTGAAGATGGCCAGAGAAACCTCTATGGAAATATATGATTTAGGTGTAGTGTGGTATAAAAATAATGAATACCTGATATGTGAATAAAATACTGAAGATGGCCAGAGAAACCTCTATGGAAATATATGATTTAGGTGTAGTGTGGTATAAAAATAATGAATACCTGATATCTGAATAAAATACTGAAGATGGCCAGAGAAACCTCTATGGAAATATATGATTTAGGTGTAGTGTGGTATAAAAATAATGAATACCTTATATCTGAATAAAATACTGAAGATGGCCAGAGAAACCTCTATGGAAATATATGATTTAGGTGTAGTGTGGTATAAAAATTATGAATACCTGATATCTGAATAAAATACTGAAGATGGCCAGAGAAACCTCTATGGAAATATATGATTTAGGTGTAGTGTGGTATAAACATAATGAATACCTGATATCTGAATAAAATACTGAAGATGGCCAGAGAAACCTCAATGGAAATATATGATTTAGGTGTAGTGTGGTATTAACATAATGAATACCTGATATCTGAATAAAATACTGAAGATGGCCAGAGAAACCTCTATGGAAATATATGATTTAGGTGTAGTGTGGTATAAAAATAATGAATACCTGATATCTGAATAAAATACTGAAGATGGCCAGAGAAACCTCTATGGAAATATATGATTTAGGTGTAGTGTGGTATAAACATAATGAATACCTGATATCTGAATAAAATACTGAAGATGGCCAGAGAAACCTCTATGGAAATATATGATTTAGGTGTAGTGTGGTATAAAAATAATGAATACCTGATATCTGAATAAAATACTGAAGATGGCCAGAGAAACCTCTATAGAAATATATGATTTAGGTGTAGTGTGGTATAAAAATAATGAATACCTGATATCTGAATAAAATACTGAAGATGGCCAGAGAAACCTCTTTGGAAATATTTGATTAAGGTGTAGTGTGGTATAAAAATAATGAATACCTGATATCTGAATAAAATACTGAAGATGGCCAGAGAAACCTCAATGGAAATATATGATTTAGGTGTAGTGTGGTATAAAAATAATGAATACGTGATATCTGAATAAAATACTTAAGATGGCCAGAGAAACCTCTATGGAAATATATGATTTAGGTGTAGTGTGGTATAAAAATAATGAATACCTGATATCTGAATAAAATACTGAAGATGGCCAGAGAAACCTCTATGGAAATATATGATTTAGGTGTAGTGTGGTATAAAAATAATGAATACCTGATATCTGAATAAAATACTGAAGATGGCCAGAGAAACCTCTATGGAAATATATGATTTAGGTGTAGTGTGGTATAAAAATAATGAATACCTGATATCTGAATAAAATACTGAAGATGGCCAGAGAAACCTCTATGGAAATATATGATTTAGGTGTAGTGTGGTATTAACATAATGAATACCTGATATCTGAATAAAATACTGAAGATGGCCAGAGAAACCTCTATGGAAATATATGATATAGGTGTAGTGTGGTATAAACATAATGAATACCTGATATCTGAATAAAATACTGAAGATGGCCAGAGAAAGCTCTATGGAAATATATGATTTAGGTGAAGTGTGGTATAAACATAATGAATACCTGATATCTGAATAAAATACTGAAGATGGCCAGAGAAACCTCTATGAAAATATATGATTTAGGTGTAGTGTGGTATAAAAATAATGAATACCTGATATCTGAATAAAATACTGAAGATGGCCAGAGAAACCTCTATGGAAATATATGATTTAGGTGTAGTGTGGTATAAAAATAATGAATACCTGATATCTGAATAAAATACTGAAGATGGCCAGAGAAACCTCTATGGAAATATATGATTAAGGTGTAGTGTGGTATAAAAATAATGAATACCTGATATCTGAATAAAATACTGAAGATGACCAAAGAAACCTCTATGGAAATATATGATTTAGGTGTAGTGTGGTATAAAAATAATGAATACCTGATATCTGAATAAAATACTGAAGATGGCCAGAGAAACCTCTATGGAAATATATGATTTAGGTGTAGTGTGGTATAAAAATAATGAATACCTGATATCTGAATAAAATACTGAAGATGACCAGAGAAAACTCTATGGAAATATATGATTTAGGTGTAGTGTGGTATTAACATAATGAATACCTGATATCTGAATAAAATACTGAAGATGGCCAGAGAAAGCTCTATGGAAATATATGATTTAGGTGAAGTGTGGTATAAACATAATGAATACCTGATATCTGAATAAAATACTGAAGATGGCCAGAGAAACCTCTATGAAAATATATGATTTAGGTGTAGTGTGGTATAAAAATAATGAATACCTGATATCTGAATAAAATACTGAAGATGGCCAGAGAAACCTCTATGGAAATATATGATTTAGGTGTAGTGTGGTATAAAAATAATGAATACCTGATATCTGAATAAAATACTGAAGATGGCCAGAGAAACCTCTATAGAAATATATGATTTAGGTGTAGTGTGGTATAAAAATAATGAATACCTGATATCTGAATAAAATACTGAAGATGGCCAGAGAAACCTCTTTGGAAATATTTGATTTAGGTGTAGTGTGGTATAAAAATAATGAATACCTGATATCTGAATAAAATACTGAAGATGGCCAGAGAAACCTCTATAGAAATATATGATTTAGGTGTAGTGTGGTATAAAAATAATGAATACCTGATATCTGAATAAAATACTGAAGATGGCCAGAGAAACCTCTTTGGAAATATTTGATTTAGGTGTAGTGTGGTATAAAAATAATGAATACCTGATATCTGAATAAAATACTGAAGATGGCCAGAGAAACCTCAATGGAAATATATGATTTAGGTGTAGTGTGGTATAAAAATAATGAATACGTGATATCTGAATAAAATACTTAAGATGGCCAGAGAAACCTCTATGGAAATATATGATTTAGGTGTAGTGTGGTATAAAAATAATGAATACCTGATATCTGAATAAAATACTGAAGATGGCCAGAGAAACCTCTATGGAAATATATGATTTAGGTGTAGTGTGGTATAAAAATAATGAATACCTGATATCTGAATAAAATACTGAAGATGGCCAGAGAAACCTCTATGGAAATATATGATTTAGGTGTAGTGTGGTATAAAAATAATGAATACCTGATATCTGAATAAAATACTGAAGATGGCCAGAGAAACCTCTATGGAAATATATGATTAAGGTGAAGTGTGGTATAAAAATAATGAATACCTGATATCTGAATAAAATACTGAAGATGGCCAGAGAAACCTCTATGGAAATATATGATTTAGGTGTAGTGTGGTATAAACATAATGAATACCTGATATCTGAATAAAATACTGAAGATGGCCAGAGAAACCTCTATGGAAATATATGATTTAGGTGTAGTGTGGTATTAACTTAATGAATACCTGATATCTGAATAAAATACTGAAGATGGCCAGAGAAACCTCTATGGAAATATATGATTTAGGTGTAGTGTGGTATTAACATAATGAATACCTGATATCTGAATAAAATACTGAAGATGGCCAGAGAAAGCTCTATGGAAATATATGATTTAGGTGAAGTGTGGTATAAACATAATGAATACCTGATATCTGAATAAAATACTGAAGATGGCCAGAGAAACCTCTATGGAAATATATGATTTAGGTGTAGTGTGGTATAAAAATAATGAATACCTGATATCTGAATAAAATACTGAAGATGGCCAGAGAAACCTCTATGGAAATATATGATTTGGGTGTAGTGTGGTATAAAAATAATGAATACCTGATATCTGAATAAAATACTGAAGATGGCCAGAGAAACCTCTATGGAAATATATGATTAAGGTGTAGTGTGGTATAAAAATAATGAATACCTGATATCTGAATAAAATACTGAAGATGGCCAGAGAAACCTCTATGGAAATATATGATTAAGGTGTAGTGTGGTATAAACATAATGAATACCTGATATCTGAATAAAATACTGAAGATGGCCAGAGAAACCTCTATGGAAATATATGATTTAGGTGTAGTGTGGTATAAAAATAATGAATACCTGATATCTGAATAAAATACTGAAGATGACCAGAGAAAACTCTATGGAAATATATGATTTAGGTGTAGTGTGGTATTAACATAATGAATACCTGATATCTGAATAAAATACTGAAAATGGCCAGAGAAACCTCTATGGAATTATATGATTTAGGTGTAGTGTGGTATAAAAATAATGAATACCTGATATCTGAATAAAATACTGAAGATGGCCAGAGAAACCTCAATGGAAATATATGATTTAGGTGTAGTGTGGTATAAAAATAATGAATACCTGATATCTGAATAAAATACTGAAAATGGCCAGAGAAACCTCTATGGAAATATATGATTTAGGTGTAGTGTGGTATAAAAATAATGAATACCTGATATCTGAATAAAATACTGAAGATGGCCAGAGAAACCTCTATGAAAATATATGATTTAGGTGTAGTGTGGTATAAAAATAATGAATACCTGATATCTGAATAAAATACTGAAGATGGCCAGAGAAACCTCTATGGAAATATATGATTTAGGTGTAGTGTGGTATAAAAATAATGAATACCTGATATCTGAATAAAATACTGAAGATGGCCAGAGAAACCTCTATGGAAATATATGATTTAGGTGTAGTGTGGTATAAAAATAATGAATACCTGATATCTGAATAAAATACTGAAGATGGCCAGAGAAACCTCTATGGAAATATATGATTAAGGTGAAGTGTGGTATAAAAATAATGAATACCTGATATCTGAATAAAATACTGAAGATGGCCAGAGAAACCTCTATGGAAATATATGATTTAGGTGTAGTGTGGTATAAACATAATGAATACCTGATATCTGAATAAAATACTGAAGATGGCCAGAGAAACCTCTATGGAAATATATGATTTAGGTGTAGTGTGGTATTAACTTAATGAATACCTGATATCTGAATAAAATACTGAAGATGGCCAGAGAAACCTCTATGGAAATATATGATTTAGGTGTAGTGTGGTATTAACATAATGAATACCTGATATCTGAATAAAATACTGAAGATGGCCAGAGAAAGCTCTATGGAAATATATGATTTAGGTGAAGTGTGGTATAAACATAATGAATACCTGATATCTGAATAAAATACTGAAGATGGCCAGAGAAACCTCTATGGAAATATATGATTTAGGTGTAGTGTGGTATAAAAATAATGAATACCTGATATCTGAATAAAATACTGAAGATGGCCAGAGAAACCTCTATGGAAATATATGATTTGGGTGTAGTGTGGTATAAAAATAATGAATACCTGATATCTGAATAAAATACTGAAGATGGCCAGAGAAACCTCTATGGAAATATATGATTAAGGTGTAGTGTGGTATAAAAATAATGAATACCTGATATCTGAATAAAATACTGAAGATGGCCAGAGAAACCTCTATGGAAATATATGATTAAGGTGTAGTGTGGTATAAACATAATGAATACCTGATATCTGAATAAAATACTGAAGATGGCCAGAGAAACCTCTATGGAAATATATGATTTAGGTGTAGTGTGGTATAAAAATAATGAATACCTGATATCTGAATAAAATACTGAAGATGACCAGAGAAAACTCTATGGAAATATATGATTTAGGTGTAGTGTGGTATTAACATAATGAATACCTGATATCTGAATAAAATACTGAAAATGGCCAGAGAAACCTCTATGGAATTATATGATTTAGGTGTAGTGTGGTATAAAAATAATGAATACCTGATATCTGAATAAAATACTGAAGATGGCCAGAGAAACCTCAATGGAAATATATGATTTAGATGTAGTGTGGTATAAAAATAATGAATACCTGATATCTGAATAAAATACTGAAAATGGCCAGAGAAACCTCTATGGAAATATATGATTTAGGTGTAGTGTGGTATAAAAATAATGAATACCTGATATCTGAATAAAATACTGAAGATGGCCAGAGAAACCTCTATGAAAATATATGATTTAGGTGTAGTGTGGTATAAAAATAATGAATACCTGATATCTGAATAAAATACTGAAGATGGCCAGAGAAACCTCTATGGAAATATATAATTTAGGTGTAGTGTGGTATAAAAATAATGAATACCTGATATCTGAATAAAATACTGAAGATAGCCAGAGAAACCTCTATAGAAATATATGATTAAGGTGTAGTGTGGTATAAACATAATGAATACCTGATATCTGAATAAAATACTGAAGATGGCCAGAGAAACCTCTATGGAAATATATGATTTAGGTGTAGTGTGGTATAAAAATAATGAATACCTGATATCTGAATAAAATACTGAAGATGGCCAGAGAAACCTCTATGAAAATATATGATTTAGGTGTAGTGTGGTATAAAAATAATGAATACCTGATATCTGAATAAAATACTGAAGATGGCCAGAGAAACTCGGTCTAGAAGAAAATAATTATTCTTCCTAAAAAATATGGTGGAAACGAATCATCGTACATATAAGATATGTTGTACGCTACTTGAAACTGACACAGTCAAAATTTGTAAAGAATATTTATTTTAAAAACTTTGAAAATAAATTTTATGAGTTTATTGCAGCGACTTGTATCTTGTTGTGATTTTCAGAGTCCAAGTTTGTATTTGTATCATTTAGTACAGATATGCATCAGTCAATTGGTATGCTTTGACTTGGTATACTTTTGAATTGTGATTTTAATGAACCCTTTTAAAATATCAGTTAAATTTAGTGTAATTCGATCATGTTTCCTCATTGAATTTAAACTTGTTTCATAAGTAACAGAAGCATCCCGTATTTAGAAGAGAAGTGGTAAAATAATGTACTCCACAGAAGTGGTTTGAATTTTTTTCTTCTGGTGATGAATCACTTGAAGATTCCCCCCATACAAGACGATATTGCGTTATTGATAATGAAGAATTACGAGTACGCTTCGATATTGAAAATAATTCGAGAGTAACGGCTCGTGAACTTTCTGAAATATTTCAAATCAGTGATGAAACAATTCCTTTACATTGGCATCAAATTGGAAAATCTTAGAATCTAGGCAGAAGGATTTCAGAAACATCCAGAACTAATTTAATTGAAAAAAAGTGTTTATCTTGCAGGATAATGGAAGACTCATACAGTATGATGAACTCAAGTGCTTTAGGATAGGAAATACTACCTTAGCCCCCATATTATCCCGATATTTCTCCAAGCAATTATTACATTTTCTTGGCACTTGATAACAACACATTGCAACATATGCCAAAAAAAAACAATTCACCAATAAAGCAAATGTCTGCGGGTGTTTAAGTTTTCTTGTAAAAAAACCGCACTAACTCTTTTGGTTACTGATTACTAGTTTATTGTACCAGCAAGGGCTTACACGTAAAAACATTGCCATTATTCAATTTATTCACTTATCAGTGGAGTAACCACTAAACGAGTGTCAAATACCTGACTGTCCTGCATTACACCATGATTGTCCTTCTCGGTAAGGGTCAACCCGTGAGGATAGGGGGCGTCCGCCTTCACTCCTTGCGAAGTACAACCCGCCACGTGATTCTTAAAACCTGCTTAGTGACTGCGACTCGATTTTTCCTTGCATCAGGGTGTGCCTTGGCTTTCCGTGGGCATATACAAGTTACAGGACTACCCAATTTCTTTCTGACTACGTGAGTTTTGATGGCAAACTTTTTTGCTTTAATCTTGTACTTTCGCCCTGTTGCATTTTTGCGACCATTTGGATTACATTTTATAGTACTGCGATGATAATTGAGTCAATTATTTCTGAAGGGATCTTCACTCAGCCTTACATCGGTTCATCTTCGGACCGATTGGCTACTTTGATCTAGTGACATCAAATTGTAGTTTTGCTGCATTCGAAGTATTCTGCACAAGTACTGACAGTTTTTAAGCCACTGCACTAGTATTTACTGTGCTATGAGTCATTTTTCTTCTCCCGTGACGTCGGACTTGAATTCCGCCGTTGCCATTATTCTTTTTATACGCTACAAGAAGATTAGTACAATTGAACTATTTATTCTTCGTCATCATGCTCATAAAAAAATAAAAAAGATTTGGATCTACTATTGTACATAGATTGCACTGGTTAATATCTTATTTGATTCCCCATAAAAGCATGACTGGTGGTGGGATTGACCCGAAAGTATAAATTGCAATAGAAAGATTTCAGTTAATAGATACATTTTATTGAAATACATTTTCTAATTGCTTATTTATTTTATTTTTATTTAGTTTTTTCTCTCTCGTATATTTCCTCTTCATATTACGTTACTTTCAATATTTTGCATTAGAACTATCTACTTTGTGTAAATAGTTCATATATATTTAGGGTAACATTTTTTTTAATAAGCTTTATGTAAAAAAAACCTCTAAATACTGAATATCTTGAACGGACCTGGCAGATAAGCAGGCGTCGGTCCAAGTCATGGGGATGGGAAAAAGTGAAAAGAGTTGGTAATGGGGTGTCCATATAAGAAAATATAAAGCTAAGTAACGTTTAAGAGTTCATATTTAACATAATTTAGAAAGAAACTAACTGTACTCAGTATTTAAAACGTCACTATTTGTCATTTGAATTTTATATTGTATGTGTTTTAGTACCAATCTAATGTACTGAAGGGAAACGTGGACGAGGAAAAATACTGAAAGAAGCTGAATAAATGGTTTAGAAATGCGTGAACTGAGAAAAATGCATCTGGTGACAATGTATAATATAATACGGAGTGAAGCGATAAGAGATGAATGTGAACTGGGATTAATTTGAAGGTTGCCGTATTGAATAAGATGAAGAAAAGCACTCTGAGATGGTTTGAGCATGTAAAACGAATGAATGAAGAAAGATTAACAAAATAAATAAACAGTGCGAATGTGAGAGGAAAATGGGTAAACGAAGACTAAGGAAAGTATGGTTGGATCAAGTGACGGATATTTTGAAAGAAGTAAATATTTCATATAGCCACGGATTTATTCATTAAAGTAACTTGATGACCTTATTTATAACCATCGTTTTCAAAACTAATATAAATTTCTTTTTTCTTCCTCTTTACAGAGCCTTGACCTACTTTTCTTCCTCTTTACAGAGCCTTGACCTACTTTTCTTCCTCTTTACAGAGCTTTGACCTACTTTTCTTCCTCTTTACAGAGCCTTGACCTACTTTTCTTCCTCTTTACAGAGCTTTGACCTACATTTCTTCCTCTTTACAGAGCCTTGACCTACTTTTCTTCCTCTTTACAGAGCCTTGACCTACTCGTACTTTTCTTGGGATAAGTGGCTGCTGGTTGCTAAAATAATTGTTCTGAAGAATAAGGTCTAGTAAAATCAGTGTGAAATCAGGGTAGTTTAAGAAAAATAACATATTTTATACATACATGCATACCATTACAAAATTTTCCTGTCGGGGTAGGCAGGGCGCCAGACTTTCTTATCTCATCAAGCATCTTTTATTTCCTCCACATCCATATACCCTCCTAAACAGTTTCCATGGCCTCTCCGACTTTTTACACTTCCCTTGTTCAAAACACCATTCACCTGAACCAACTATGCTCTCTTAGATCTTCCTCCACCACGCCTTCCACTCACATTTGTTTTGTCAATTTTTCTTTGCTTATTAGCTCCACATGATTAAACCATCTTAGATTTATCGTCTTCATATTACTCAACATATCAGACTCAAGCCTACATTCGTCCTCAATCACCTCATTCCGCAACATGCCACACACTGTCGATCTATGCACTCCTGTCAGTGCTCTTACTTCTACAGCATTTATTCGACTCCCTTCTTCCTTCTTCTTCGCACCCCCTTACGTATATATCAAAGTTGATTTTAAAAATACTGTTGCGGAGCATCATCCTAGAATGCATTTTAGTGTAAGCATTAACGACAAATATTGTCGGCATTAATTATAAAATTTCCATTGTTCGATAAATCTAAAAATAACTTTAAACGTTTTTGATCAATGTCACTTCATGGCCTCCTCTGACAGCACGCAGCTCTACAATATTTATTCGGTTCCTTTTAGTTCTTCTCCACGTCCACGTTTAACTCCTACATTCTATGTTGGTACTAAAATACTATTGCGGACTATCAACCTAGAACTCATTTTAATATTTTTATTTATTTATTTATTATTACACATGACAAGAAATATACACAATTTGTGAAAAAACAACAGGTAATTTGATTTGGACATACAATTTTAATGGATCTGGGTTTGTTGCCTTTCATTTGTCGTATTCCCCGTAAACTAGGCTTTTGCCTGTATCTCACTGAGGATATAATATAGAACTACAAAATGGTGAAAGACACTTCTTACAATATAAAATGGTAGAATATGAACAAATCTCAAACAAAATTATCAGCATCCATTATGACATTTTCATTGGTTGATAGACATAAAAATAGCTTTCATTACAAACTTAGTAACGCAAAATATAAGTTGTAATAAAAAAATCCTGTTTTTTTTACTGAGAGAACAACGACGAATGGTGCCTGTATCAAAAGGTTTAGAATCTAGACGTTTGAGTTCCTAAGTGTAAATGAAGCTAGCGATTTATTGTATATAAACCACGAACAAAATATTTCATCATGAATACAGGGAGTTAATTTCACTTGCATTTGTGTATTCATTGTTTTAAAATCAGTGGCGTAGCAAGGAGAGGAAAGAATAATTGTCCCTGGACGAGGGCTAAGGTCGACGCAGTCAGGAGTTAAAAATAATATGTTTTGAAAGCCTTTCCTTATTTTTGTCACGCCCAGTCGTTGTCTTTATTTTTTACCTAAACTCCAAACAATGTCTGTTGTTTTTGGTTTTGCTCGTACTATGGACATGGAAACTATAGTTTTATATATGAAATTTAAAACAATGAAACTATCATACTGATTTTTTTAAATGATTTACCTTATATTGTACATTAAATCATTACTATGTTAAGTGTGTTTTAAAACCAAGTGCATTCATTATTCATTTTGTTATGAATTTGCAATATTATGTTATAATTTATGGTGTATTAAAAAAACACTGTATAGGAGTTGGCTTGATATTTCGACTTCTATCTTACTAAAAAAAAACACTTAGATCCGAATTCATAGTCCGATCTTAATACATTTTTTTAGCCTAAAAATTCATAATTTGCAAACTGAGTAAGACCTCATACGCTCCAAACTTAAAAGTGAGGTAAGAATCCATGTGACTGTTTTACGAGTATGTGAATGTAGGGTGGCGGAACAAGAATTGGAATTTTAAATCAGTAAAAAAAAGTTTTTTTTTAAATGTCCATGTTTATTGATATCAATGTAATAAATGTACATGAACATTTTGTGTAAAAAATGATATAGGCACCTGTTACAGATGATGACGCTTTGAGCAAAATTTTCAATAACGGATTAACATAAATGTATGCGTATATCTGCAATGACACGAGTGATGTTGGATTTAAGGTCATCGATGATTTTTGGATTCTTGGCGTACACTTGAGATTTAACGTAACCCCAGAGAAAATCTAAAGGGGTTAAATCACACGATCGTTGCAGCCAATTCACATTTCCACGACGAGAAATTACATGGTCGGAGAACTTTTCCTGTAATAAAGTCATTGTTTCATCAGCAGTAAGACAAGTAGCCCCATCCTGCTGGAACCACATATTTTCTAAGTTTAAATCGTTCAATTGATGCCAAAAAAAAGTTTGAATGATGTCACGATATCGATTACCCTTGACCGAAGCTATTATTTCATGGGGCTATGCAACAAGAACTGCAATTTTAAATTTGCTGCCATTTGTCACCTGTCAAACAAACATACGTCATCTACATAGCTTATACATTAATTATATAGCGGTGTACGATCGCAGAACTTAATTTAAAATTAAAATTGCAGTTCTTGTTGCGACACACAAAGAAGTTTCGACAAATTTGACTTAAAATGTTTATTTCTTCATTTAAAAACTGTTGAGGTGTAGTATTAAGTGTTAAAATTGGACCATGATTCGGACCTTTTCTTACACTTTATACAAGGTGGTGCAGATTTAAATGTTCTGTTCCCTTGATGCATGAGTTATTTGGAAAATAATTTTTTTTTGCGCTTTTATTCTTACTTCCAAAATATATGATGCTGGTCTATTTACGTACATTTGTAGATTCAGATATACTTAATCAATTACATAATTGTATACTTTTTGAGAAGACTAAATAATAACACAGAGCATAAGTTTACAATACTTATTGTAATTTTTTTTGTAGTTTGCTTTAAAGTGTTGTGTTCTCGTTACCCCCTTTGAAAGTTTTATTTTTTCCTACTCAGGTTTTGTATTGTTAATTGGGTTTCATTAATTATATTTGAATGTGTTTTTACTTTCACGAGACCTATATTATATTATACAATGGTATTATAAGGCATCATATTTTGAAAATTATAAATAACAAGAATTGTTACCTTTTTAAAATATTTTGATATTTCATCTTTTGTATTGCAATTGTTCCTGTGATTTTTAAATGCCAAAATGTCGTTTATTTTGCCAATTAATAATTGAATAAATATTTGTTCCGCTTAATTTGTTTCCATCAAACTTAGATAATTTTCTTAATCATATTCGTACGATGAACTTATATTACAATAATTATTTTCTTATTAAATATTTAACAAAAAATCTTACACCAGCCCAAAAATTATATCTGGATCAACTATTTAATTATAATAAAACAAGGACAATTTATATAGCGCTGTTTAGAAGGAAAACTATTCAAGGGCGGTCTAACTCAGGATTTGGTACTACTATTAGTGATAAATAAAAAATAAGTTGAGTATAAGGGAAGGAAACAGTGGTATTCAGAGAGCACAGAACGCCATGCTTTCCTATTTCGCCACACATCCTTAACCTCGTCTACATTCATTCATGTATGTATTAATTAGATGTCTGAAAGAAGAGGAAAGTCTTTAATGCATTGGACTAACCAAATAAAGTGCAGAAAAGGCAAACAGCGGAAAGAAGAGCTAGGTAAAGAATAATCGTTAAAGAATATCACGAGAGTAACGATGCTTAGCGATAAGACTGCAAATATTTATCTGTGACGTAACATTGCATAAAAAAAAACTCTTTATTTATGTATGATAACCTTTATTTGAGTAAAATTTCGTATAAAACAAACTTTTGACGATGTCTCCTGTTGCTTTTTTAATTTATAAAATTCATTTCCGCCTCCCGGAGTCTAGTTACAATTTTCTCGGAAAAATGTAGCCATTTATTCTGACAAAGTTGTAAAGTAATTTAAGCTCCCGGGGAAGTTCTCAGTATTTCTCTCCACGCGAGCAATCCACTTCCGCTTTTATTATTTTGTAACTAACTTTTATGAAGTTCAATCTTTGCTTAGCATAAAAACATTTCTCGGTATTGCTCTGTGCAGAAACTTTTGAGCGGAATAATACTGTCCTTATTTATTTGGTATTAAGTTAATATTTTGCACCAATCAAATACTTATCTTTAAAATTCTTAAAAAAATGGAGAAATACTTTACACCCGGAGATACTGCAAAATTTTTAATGGTCAACAAAATTTTTATAGACTATATATTGTAGTTTTAACATCGGAACATAATTTTTTATTGAATTGTTTAATATTTCCGTTATATATCATAGAACCTGATAGAAATATTCTTCCAATCGACCAGAAAAAAATGTTAGGTTTTGTGTTAAAAAATGGATTCAGGGTTTAATTTGAAAATCCATTTTGAATAAGAAAATAATTGAAATGACAAATTTATTTGATGTAGCTACTAATAATCACAAAAATCACTTTGAACGCCAAGGCTGATAAAAACCATGGCTGTTCGACAATTTAATGACTGTCGGTGTTCCTCAAGAGGATTACTTTTACCCCTTTTATTTCACATTTCATTAAATCAATTACTCAACCGGTAAAATGCAAGTACCACTTCAATGTGGACGACCTACAAGTATAAGTGCGCTGCACTCAACGAGAAATTGGTCAACTCATTAATTTGGTCTATCCACGTTGCTGAAGACCGTCTTCTTGGTGCGTTTTGCAGTCATTCGAAGCGAAAACCACATCTCGAAAACATCTAGCATATCTCTTTCATTTTACTCAGCGTCCATATTTCCACTTCATCGACTGCTATGAAGAAAGCTCGACTTCTCGTCACAAGAATTTAAATGATGAAAAATATTATCAAATATTTAACGATTTTTTTTTAATGTCTGCTTCGCAACCTCCATCTTTCTAAATAAGTGCCCCTTGTATGTTTTTAAATATATTCAAAGTCTTTTAACGTAGTGATCCTTGTCGGCTGATTTTAAATAAATACCTTATTAAAAAGTTTTAGTTTCCTTGAAAGCAACAACAAATATTCTATTTTTATAACAATTTAGAAATTTTTTATTTTCACTGGAATTTGAACCTAAGACACTGTTTGTGTATTTCAAACGCAGAACGTTTTTTTTTTCATTATATATATCAATTGAATAAACCGATGAAGATTTAATAAAAGTTGTATATTTTAGATCAAATTTCACCATATAATTAAATTGTTATAATGTATGATATTGTCGTTTATGAGTGTATTTGTAGACTTGCTTAGTGATGTGTAGAAACAAAAAATCGAACGCTTTTTAAATGTTTTACTTACATAGTTAATGATCTGGAATAAAAATATTTATATGCAGAACTGTTCAGTGATATGAGATCATTTAGTGATATGAATATGGTTTGGTTTTGAGTACTGTCAATACAATATCAATAACAAAGTTGATTGTAAACCAAAAGGTCATCAAGTTTTATTCTTCTAGATCCTTCGTTTATATAAACGAACGATCTATAAGAATAAATTAATAATTTATTGTATTGTATAAAATATGCTATAGAATATATATTCTATAGCACATTTTATACAATACCTTTTAGAAATAATACTCGATGTACTATCTGTGCAGACATAAAATTGAAGAAAACGTAATGGTGAAAGAAAAATAAAGCGCCATCGTCATTATCTCAGCTATTTATTTCTTTACTCGGGAGTTTTTCTTTGACCCAAAATAGACAGGCACAATAACAGTTAATATCTACTCCTAACGGTTAATATGTAATTCTCACTTGGACGTAAAATAGACCCAATCCAAAATTTACATGTTCTGAGATAATTGACAAAATATCCAGCTGTTTTGTATGAACTTGTGTATTGACAGAATTAAAACTTGAAAACCTCACGTTTTTGGTATGTATGTTAATTTTGTACTTACGGAATTGATTGCTTTTTTGATATTTCAAATAAACGGAAAAAAAATGTTTGTGAAAAGAATAATTTTTGTATATATACAATACATTAATTGACATGCATTTAACGTGTGACTAGATTCATAAGGGTTACCCTTTCCGAGCTATTCAATAATGTCAAAGATAAAATTCCCAAAATTATTGAAAAAAAAATCAAACATAAAAAAAACACAGATTTGGCAAAAACATATTTATTGGAATATAACATCAATGTAGAAATTCTTCCTATGCGAATGAAATGCAAGAATTGAAAGGAAAATTTTACTTGTATTTTTGAAAGAATTTTTTGAACGTACAATAGATTAAGCTTCCAGGCTTCATATTTAAGAAAACCATCAAGGCTTTGGGTGTGTTTTTTTTAAATTTTCCTGCATATCTAGTTCATCTTCTTTAATTGTGGCAGTTCAATTGTGACGTTTCATTAAGCCTTTCATTATTAATATTTTCCGACTATGTTTTTCTTCTTCTTCTTAAACTTGTTATAGACTCAAGAGTCTGTTACTGTAGGATTGTTCTCCTGTGATGCTGAGCTACAGCTATCTCTCCATCGTTTCGGGGGTCTCCCTGGTGGACGCCGTCTATCCGGCACCCCATGCAGAGCTATGTATGGAATTCTTGTGGAATTCATTCTCTGTACATGTTGGTACCAGTATCGTCGACGCTGTCGTCCCCATCTGACCACATCTTGGATTATAACCAGGATATAAAATAAGTCTTTCAATAATGATTTATGTGTTTGTTATAATTGCATCAGTGTATTTGTTTTTATTCCGGCAGTTAATTCGACTACCGAACTGTATATATATTAGTTCCTAGTGGGTTGGGCTGGGCCATGAATATTTCTATCGTATAATGGCTTGGGAGTTCAGAAATAAATATAATAAATACTCGTACATGAAACTCATTGTAATTTGTTTAGTCCAACAATGTTTATCCACTTTATATAATCGTATAATCCTACCGGTTTCCACGTTTCCCTCTCATCATTAGGGGAGCACAAACAAGTCTTGTTTGTTATATAAAGTGCCATAAACAGTATCAGACTAAACAAATTACAATGTATTTAAACCTCCGCATTGTTAATGTCTTGAATATAGATAGCTTAAAAAAGAAATTCAGTAACTTAATTGCATTTCTCAAATACTCGTACATCAAAATGCTAATCTTTTTAATAGCTAATTTATTAGATCCTCAGTACTTGTTTATTATTTTTCATCGTTTAACTTTCGTATTTTATATCTTTTTTAGATAGTCATACGAGTACTAATAAAATAAATTTAAAAAATATTCACTAACATTTCTTCTAAAGCAGTGAAATTTGTAATTTGATTGCGTATTTTAATTTTATTAAAATATATCATCTCAATTTTTGTAGATTCTCAGTATTAATGTAATAAATTTTCTTTGCTTTATTTACGTTATTTATCATTTTAAGGTGATCATATACAAGTAAAAGAAAATAAGAGACTACCGTTTCTTCAGAAAAAATAGATTTTAAATTGGAAAACTTAAACGTGTGGGAGAAGTCATATTAAAAATTCACTAAAGCTTTCTCAAATTATTTTTGCTGTGAATTTAATCTGCGAAACTTAGAAATTGGAATCAAACACAGATTTAATCAGCACACTGAAAACTTTTATTAAATATCTGTGAAAAATATTATGATAATTTATCTTCACTCTTTTTTTTGTATAATTGATGATAAAGAACAACATTTAAAAAATGCAAGTTTTAAATAATTTTTAAATGCTTAGGGTAAACTCAGATGAATAACGCTACATGAACAACTTGCTGAACGACCTGGAGAAACTGGGGAAAAAAAAGGTGAGAGCAAAAGACCCAAAATCATTCCATTTAGAGAGAGATGATTATGAAGGCTCTGCAGAAGTTGTACGGTGTATAAGGTATTTATTGTAATCAAGAAGTACACAAGGAATATTTTTAATTTCTCAATTGCCATTACTTATTCTTGGAAAATAAGTGTCAAAAAGTGCAATTTTAACGAAAGTTGAAGATTTTGTGTATTTAGAAAGGATATTATTGTAATATCGGATGACTGTGTGACATGTGTTACGAGTATCAAAAGAAGAGAGTGCAAGCAGTAGGAAGACGAGTGAGCTGTAGATTGTATTGTACAATGGTTCGTTATCAACTATGCTATAAGAAGGTGTTTCACTAGAGTTTTTGAGAATGTTCAACATTTATTTTGTTTAGAAATATAGCCATATTATTTTATGTGGTCAAAGATACAGCTTATTGTGATTTTTTTAGAGTTATCTTCAAATTATTTAACGATTGTTTACATCGTCAGCAAATTGTTAAGAATACAAAATATAGATTTACGTTTATACGTTTTGTAATTAACAGTTAATTTTAGAGGATATCCCGTTATATCCGTGCCTAATATTTCCATAACATATTCACTAATAAACCTAAATCTGTCAAAGTTTCTTTCCACAAATCCCAAGAGGATTCCACTTTAAGGACGACAATGTTATTCATTATCCCTTGTTTTATTCAGTAGGAAATACCTATGTTCTTGTAGTTTCGAGACAAATTTGCCTCTCTTATATCCGTGCGTTTTACTTTATAATTGATTAAATCATGGTTACATATTAAAATGGAGATTAAATGCAATAAAAACATCAGAAAATATTTTAAAAGTTTGATATATTATATGACCTATTGAACAAACATTTTTAAAAATCTCTTCACAAAATCTTACAAAGATTTTTTGAAAAAAATATAGGATTTTATAACGTCGGGACAAATATGGGTTGATAAAATGTGTTTTAATAGTTTTTGAAACCCGATAAGGTTCTTATGTCCTGAAAACAAAAAAATATGTATTTATTCATAAATCCACTTTTATAACAATTATTTAAGTACGTAGATTATTTAAAAAGCTTTCAGCGATGAAATATTTAGAATATTTAATAATAAATTACTTTGTTATTCCACTAATTACATTAATATCTGCGAAACATGTTCCTGTCTCTTATCTCAAGGCTCTTTTGAGGCGTAATGATCTCGGTGAATTTAGAAACATTAGAGATACATAAAGCCATAAGCAAAAATAAAACAGTAATAAAATGCTAAAGGTTCAAAGAGAGAAATCAAAGAATGCGAAAGGTTTCAACTCCTCATTTATATTTTCCCTTTGAGTAACAATACCATACACACTTTCGTTGAAACATGACACAAGTTGAACCTGCATTGCTCTCGTAACGTACTTTCAGAACTTTTCCGCCTGAAGAGAGCATTGAAATAAGAAATATATGTTATACAATAATCAAAATGATTAATATATTCATCAAATATCAAAGAAATTTATAGTTAATTAATTTAATATGGAGTAACTGAAAGCTAAGCTGAAAACTTTATTAAAATGATATTTTGTATATGCGCTTTGCATGACAATATATGCAACGTTGATTTCAATCTTGAAACATTTAGACAACATCTTTATTATCCCCCCATGCGGTCTATCAGGAATACAGAGATGCTATAAAATACCTCCATCTCAGTCGGTCTACAGCCTGGCATCTACCACATTCCACGTTTGTCTGAGGTTGTGAATCTCGTTATTGTAACATGTGTATATGGTTAAGGACGGACGTCCGATTTGTCGAGTTTTGCTTGTATGCCCGAAGATGAAAAGTAAAGTTTTTCACGTGGTCATTATACTTAACACTTAACATTCAAACCAATTTGAACCGAGGCATTGGTATTGGCACTGTCAACGATCTTAGTTCAAATTGGTTACCAGACTGCTGCTAGAAACACATGCATCCTTTTACAATTAAAGTGTGACTATAGCAATTGACTAGCAACTGCACGTTGTAATTCATCAATCATGAGAATTTAAAAAAAATGAGTACCTCCATGTCTGGTTTGGTGGATATGTTCAATGCAGATGCAGATGGTGTTGAGTTGAGAAGGATCCTTCTCCGGTATTTCCTTCACCTTCACCTTAGGTTTTAACTTGAGAGACTTGTTCCTTTTTTTTTCAATTTTTTCCTATTTAAGTTTTGTATTGTTGATTCTATTAAATTTGATGATTTTTTTATATTTTGAATTGTATTATAAATTGGTATTTTCAAACTTCGTGTCTTGAAATATATAATAAATGGATCCTAAATTGTTAATTATTTTGAAAAATGATGTTTTGTTTTATAATTGTTACTGTTATATGTAAAGTATACTTAAGTGTCGTTTACTTTGTCAATAAATAAATAAGTTCTCTCTCGCTTTTTCTAACAAATTTCTTTATGTATTGTTTATAATATAAATAACCACATATCAATAAAATTATCCTCAACGGTAGCATATTTTTTTCTGAAACAAGATTTTGACCTTTATGTAAAAATTTAATAAAATATGCACAAAAAACGACGATAATTCTTTTTGATTCACCATATAAAAATCCTTGAATAAATACATAAAAAACTAAACATTCCCTTTGTGGCATCCTGTCTTCAATTCCATACCAAATCATATCGCTTGTCACCCACACTCGACTCTTGCCAAGCAAGGCT